>VXAA01003889.1:453655-502617 GCA_013399115.1 Anseranas semipalmata | reverse complement strand
CGCGCCGCGGGCAGCAGTTGCCCCGGGCCCCGCTTTGAGGGCGTCGGCGCCGGGTAGCGGCCGTGGGTCCAGGCGCTGGCGGCGCGGCGAGATACGGGGCGAGGTGCGATGAGTCCTGACCGCGGCTTTGAGCCTGGAGCGGAGGCCGCGGGTGGCGGTGTGTAACGGGTAACGGGTGGGTCCCCTCCGCAACCCGCGCGCTGCGCGGGTTGGAATTAATGCGCTCGGTGGCTTCGTGTAACGAGCAGCTGTGAGTCTCTTTGCCGAGTTTCGCTAGAAACAAGGAGTTAAACGTTTTTGCATAAAAATACCGTGTAAACAAAAGGGGGGACCATGTATAAAACAGTATAATTTACTATTAAATAATATGTGTATGTGTGTATATATAGTACAAAAGTATACAAACGTATAAAAGTATAAAATACTGTGTGTGTATATATATCTATATAAAGTAATATTGTCACGGTGAATATTTATTTAGATTTAAAATAAGGAAAACACGTCTTTTAATCTTCCACTGATAAGGGTCTCCCTAACAACAGATTAAATTTTCAGAGGTGGGGGGAAAAAAAAAAGATTTTTGAGCTGATGTTGCCTTAAAATTGTCATAAACATGGTTAGTGTTTGAAAACATTTTGCCTTTATATGCTGAGTTTTGAAACTGTACAGGGTGTGGTTTCAATTCTGAATATGAGGCTACTCGCAAAAACAAGTCTCATTAATGTATGTATTAGAAGTTTTCAGCACTGGTAGTGATAAATTGTCTATTCAGGTAGAACTGACTTTTTACTGGTGATTCAGTACCTTCCTGGTTAAATATGGGGTTAGTGTTATAAAGGAAGAAGGTGAGAGTTACCATTTATCTTGATACTTGTCCCTGGCTTTGGGAGTTTCAGAACAGTTTTGAGGGAAGAGCCCCCTGCATTAGGTTTACTTCTGTAAAACTAACATTTTAAACTCATGACATTAACATCTGAAATCTACATTCTCTGTTTTTGCAAAAGAGAAATACTTTATTTTCGGGAAACATCTGCATGAGCCTGTTACTAACTTTACCTTAATTTATAGGAAGGTTGGATGGCTGAGTGAGAAGTGGTTGTTCGGAAGATTCACGATTGTCGCTGGGGATTACAACATGTCTAAAGAAATGCAAGAGCTGCAGAAGCACTGGCACTCTGTGGTGCAGTCCATCCACAGCAACTCAAATGTGGGTCTGGATTATAATTTTATATAACATATTTATAAAGATACTCCTTTTATAACTCTTGGAATATCACATTCCAATTTATTTAAATGCAATTTCAAAACTATGGGTTTCTTGGGAGAATATTGGCACTCCCCTTTTTAAGTGAACACTGAGGAGCCTATGGAAGGGCTGTCTCCCACACCTTCAGCAATCAACAAAAAGGGACACCTATTCTGCATCTCTCTGTTTTACTGGTATAACCGTTTGAGACAGAAGAGTGGCATTTTAGTGAAATGGTTGTGCTGGTATAAAATAACTAAAACTACTATACATATTTCCTTAAAGGAAGGGAAATGTCTCTCCTACAGTAAAATTCCAGTGTATAGGTATGACTGTTTCTACAAAAAGAATTTTTTTTCTACCTGTAACATTATAATTATATTCCTAACAACTTTGTGATACAAACAAGCCTGTACTGTCCTTATGCTCGATAAATAAGCAAGTTGCAGGTATTAGTGAGACATAACTGGGAAGTCTAAGACACGTCTGCCCTTGGTGGGATTATATTTGCTATGCAGTTACCTATATTTGCAGTAGTCCTCATGTTTGTGAAATTTAGAGGCAATGGTTGCCCTCTATTCACGCTGCAGACTTACCAAAAGATGTTGCCCATATTTTTCACTAAAGTAGCTGTTGACCTTTTAAAGTTATCTATGATGAGATAAAAACAAAATCTGAAATATTTTTCTTTCGTCCACAGGTTGTTGCATTTATGAACTCTCGTGTTGGCCTATATTTAGATGACCATCCTTTTGTTGCCTTATCACTCCTGGTGTTTGTTGCAGTGTCTACTATTCCTGTTGCATTTTTCCTGATTTTTATTGTTGCAACAGCCATAATGGCTTGTATTGGTGTGTTAGTTATGGAAGGTACTGTATGCATGCATGCATGTATTTACATATTCCCTTTTAAGACATGACATCTTTTCCTTTTTCTCTTCTTCCTTTTGGAGTTCCCAGTTCAAGCGTTTGAAGATTTCTTTATGTAGTCCTCAGCTCTCAGCAGTAGTGAAACTCTTAATACAAGAATTAACTGATTAACTGTAGTCTATACAGAGGAAATCCTATTTCCCTTTCTAATCTCAACCACCTGGACACCGCTAAACCAGTTATCTTGACCATGCATAGTTTTTGTACGTGGTCTTTTATGGAAGGCATTTTTGCAGTTTTTTTTCTTTTGATGTGGTATTACAGGATATGCTAGGCATTAAAACTTTCTGAAGTATGATTTCTTCTAGATATTCTGTGTATCTCTGGCAAAGCATGGCTCTGATGATTTCTTTGCCCCTTCACCTCCAAAGTGAAGGTTCTTCAGGGGCTACTTCGAGATGTAGGACAGACTTTAGTATGGTGTAAGGTATTAACAAGGTGTGCAGTATATAGAGATATATAGTCACTCCAGACCATTTGGATTGGTGTAGGCAGACCTTGAGAAAAGATATTGGTCTGGTTCAGGCAGAAACTTCCTTCCTCTTCACATAAATAATACAAATCTTAGAAGGCGTGCCTTAGAAGGCACTCTCTTTCAGAGTGCTTTCTGGGGATTTCCTACTAGACTGAAGCTCTTGGCTATTATATCCATCAGGTGGTTGATTACAGTAGACCATTTTCCTGAATGGTTTGAATTTGGGATTGTAGTAGAATGTCTGCTCTTCTAATTTACTTATATATAAACTTGTTTAAATAAACGATTTTCTTTTATTAGGTGTTCTAATATCGATAGGTGGCATAGCCCTCCTTTGCGTGCTGTGTGGCCTGGGTGCCCTTTCACTCGGAGTTTCTGGAGTACTGAGTGTTTGTTACGTTGTTCTTTCAACTCTGGTCAACTACTGGTACACTTCAAGGTAATAATTAATGTCTTGATCCATTGTTTGGCTTCAAATTGCAACTGTACTATTGCATTGGTTACTTCATTTACTTTAACAGTGAATCACCTTTGGTTAGTTTAACGAACGTTTCTTGAATGCTAGAGCATCTTTGGCTACCCTGTTGATTTAATATTAAACATAAATGTCTAGTCATCAATGTATGTTTTGATGAGAGTTAATACATGGCCTCTCTCCTGCTTAGGAAAGAGGAAATGAGTCTTTAAATGTGCATGTGCTAATGCAATGTAATATCAAACAATAAAATACAATTTTGTCTCAGTTGGAACAAATATTGCTTTAAACATCATTAAAACACTTTCAGATTTACCTAGAGGATGAAGCTTTTGCTCAAGTATTATGCAGCAAAGTTCTTTCTGTGTGATATATAATACCCAGCTATCTCAGCTTACCTGCATTCATAGAATATGGACCAAAATTACTTGTAGCTTTGGGACAGGTAGATGGGTAGTTAAAAGCGAGAGTGTGGCTATAATAGACATTACACATTTTGCTGGATGCACGTGTTGATTGCCAGTCATGTCTCCCTGTGCTCTCAGAACTTTAGGCTTAGAGGCCTATTTCAGTGAGTATTGCCTTAGCCATGCTTTTACTAAGCATGTGGCTAAAAGTAAGAGGCACTAGCAGGTTGTGCTAGAGTGCCACCTATTGCTCACTTAAGTATCTACCAGGGAATGAATAACGATAATCACTTTGTAAGCATAGGGAAGGGCAAGAAAAATTACAGCTGCTCTCTCCTAGACTTTCTCAATTTGCTCCTTCATTGCAACAGTGCTTCCTGCACAGTTCCCAAGGACACGCAAAGCTGCCTGTAGGGTCCATGATACCTTCAGTAAGACAGGACAATGGTGCAAGTCCCAGCGTGTTTGTATGTGTTCCAGGGCTCTGTACCACTCCTCCAGGGCATGCTGCCAGGTCCATAACATTGCGTACCAAGTCCAGAAAGGACTTCTCTTTTCCATAGCATATGCTAATATACAGCCCAACCTACAAACCAGTCATATGGACTTACAACTTTGATGTTAAACAGACATCATCTGGAAGATTGCTCTTTTTATGTTCCTGTGCCTTTTGAGAGAACTGTGATAGACCAGCAAGTGAATTTTCCAGGAGTCTCAGATAGGTTTATGTCTCATGTTGCTCAGCTTTTTGGCAAAAAGTTAAAAGACAATCTTATGGAAGAACAGACTGTAAAACCATTCTTTTCTCCTATATACAGGGGTGAGATCAGAAAGCAGGAAGTTAATGGAAGCTTGCCACAGAAGAGTCCTTCTGTCATGGACCCTTCTGCCAATAAAGGAAAGAACGAATAAGTGGAATTCTTCCAATTTCCTTCATATGCACTTAAGTGTACTATTCTGACCTTTGCAATGTAATTGTTTACTTGGTGAGCGTTCAACCTCTGTGCACTCCTTATGGGAAGAAAATCAATATGCATCTTATTGTCACTGTAAAACTAATAGTAAGAATACCTGTTAAGCAGTGCATTGTGATATTAAGTCTATGTGCATGATGAGATGTCCCACAGGATTTGGTAAAGGGATGTAATAATAACAGCTACTAGTAAGTTGGTGACAATTAGGTGAAAGAAAGGGGTAGGTGGCTATTTAACTTCCCATTCATTACTAGAGTTTTAGATGTACTATCTTTTGAAAATTGTATGCAGCAGTTGGCCATTTTGATACATAAGTGTCAAAGCTCAGAACATCACAAATGTTTTTGAATGTTGAAAAATATTTTTAAGCCTTAACAGCTTTTGTTAAAATACTGTGAGCATGCCATGCTGATGCTTTATACTTTAAGAGGAAAATTGAGTTTCATCATACCTTAACTCATGGTATAAGCTTTTATATACCTTTAAATGTTGCATTTTTCTGAAGGGATATTTTCCTTGTTCTCATTGTCTCATCACAGCAGTGGTATGCAGTTTGACTTGTATTTTGTTATATTCTTTTGTGTATTTAAATTGCCTGTTTTGCTTCTCAGTTGTAACCTTGTGATTTATTTAAACTTTTTCCATTTTTGCAAATGCTATAATATTTTTAAGCATTAAGTATCTAACTATATTAGTTTAATAAAGTGTTGTTTGTTTAACCAGGTTGTCTTATGTTATTCTACTTACAGTAAAAGTTTTCCTTTCAAGCAAAAACCTACTAGGTAGATAAAAATGTTTTTCTCAGATACATCAAAGCTTTATGCCAACCAGATTTTTTTTTTAAAAACTTCCAGTTGATGGCAATATTCAAGTGGTAGACGGAAAAAAAAAGAAGTGTACTTTCTCTAATTTTCTTTGTAAGAAAAGCTAACACTGTGGTACTGTTTAAATACACCTTGGAGAAATCCATCTAAAAGGTGGAACAAGGATTTCATATGAATATGTGCATAGTTCTTTACATTGTTATTTCCACTTGGTCAAATCTGCAGTGGCTATCAATTACAATAGAGCTTTGCCAGTTTACAGCAAAATAAACAGAAAGCCATACTTAATTGTGTGGTGCTGCCCAGTGGTAAGAATGCACATCACAGCTGTAGGTAATACAACCCAAAAGCACATTCCCCAGTGCATATACAGGACTGCAAAAACCTGAAAAATACTGGTGTTTGCAAATGAAGAGACTCTGACAAGGTTGTATGCTGGCAGAATTGAGGTGAAAGAGGTGTTTTGCATTGCCTGGTAAATGGTATGCGTTATCCCATGTGCAAATGGACTGGTGCCTGCTTTTAAGAGCTGTGAAATACTGAAATAAAAACTATTTTTAAGTGTTAGAAATCCTTATGGCTAGCAAAAAAATGAGCCTTGAAATAGCATTCTAATCATTATATAATCCTTCCTGCCTTCCTCTAGGCTACCAGCCCCAGTCATCGGAATATAGTTCAAGTCCAATCTTACTTTCCAAATGTCTAGACAGTAATGCCTTCAATCTAGGACTTTACTGGCTGCTACAAGCAGACTAATTGTTCTGAGGGAAATAAGACAGAGATCAATGTGACTTGATTATAACACAGTCACCACCTCATTCATTTAATGTCTCCAGTGTTTTGCCTTTAGTACATACCAAATTGTTGTAATTTCAAGTACACCTTGAAAATAAATCCCTTGTTTATCTCCTATTCTCTTCCATTAGTCTGCCTAAAATGAAACATACAACTCTATTACTATGCTGTGCTTAAGCCCTCAAAACGAATTGAAACGGAGAAAACACTTCAGAAGAGGGAATTAATGATGCTGTTTATCAGCTGTGCTGCAACTGATCAGGTATAGCCAGAAAATAGCTGATTTCCACATACACTTACTTACAGAGCTTGTACCTTTTCACTTTTGGGATGACCTTGTTTGAGGGTCTAAAGAGATTAGCCCCAATCTCCACTTGCAAGTCTTGCCTCAAACTAAATTTTAGGCACTTTAGCTTAACATGGTTCTTTGCAGAATAACATTATGTTGAGTTATACTCAATTAGCCCCCTAAAAAGCAGAATGTGCTCTCTATGCTGGCTACCCATCATTTTATTTAGTGAATTTTATTTACTTCCAGGCTCCAATTGCCTCTCCAGAGCACAAGTTCATTGCTTAGTCTATCAGTGGTTCCTGATTACTGCCTTCAACACTAAAATGAAATTCTGCTCTCCCTGCAATTACATTTCCAGCACTCTGCTGACAGGCTGGTGACAAGCACTTTGACTCATTACGTCCTGGTATCAGTTTTGCCTGCTGGTGGTGCGGGGAGCACAGGAAAACCTTTTTAACCCACATTAACAGCTTCTGCTGATTCTTAGAGCAGCAGCTTTCTGAGCAGCTCCACAGATCTCCAAGGAATCAGCAACCTTTATTCTTTCAACAAGAAATACTAACATCTTCAAGCTGCTGATAAGGGACAATTTTTACTGAAGGATGGATTATAAAACAAATCACACAGAGAGCTTGAACACCTGCATCTCTGACAACTCCAAGGCTATTCAAAACTTTTCTACACCTGGTAAGTGCAACAAACAGGTAGGTGAAAAAAATATAAATTATAACAGCTGTACAGCAGGGGGAAAGAAAACAGTCACTTAATTGAGATGGTTCTGAAGACAGCCTGAATATGGATACTAATATCCATAGTTGAACAATATATATATCAGATAATGCATATATTCATAAAATGTATGTTTTATATGTATTTGAAAAGGTATACATGCACATATATGGAACAATACACAAACTGGTGCTCTTTCAATTGTTTTTATGTTCACATTCATTCATACAAAGGGAGGAGTGGATGTATGCACATTGGATTAGACATCTGATTCAATCTGTACATTTGTGAAAGCCACTGAAAAAGTGCTTGTGTGTGGCTAAACACAACCACACACACAAAGCACATCCTCACCTTACACATGCCTAAGAAACCTATTGCTGTGTGTATTCAGAGCACTCATTGTCTGTTAGAAGCCAGAATATCTACAAAGCATGTCCTCACCAATTGGCCCTGGCACACCTGACTTTTTCCTGCCTGCACTTATCTCTGCAGGTGACCTCACCAGGATGAGCTATGGCAGCTTCATCATGCCCACCGTGTTTGGCATTATCTGCCTGTTGGGCATTATCGGTAACAGCCTGGTTATTTGCACAGTCTTTAAGAAACCTGGCCCTACCAGTAGCGTCCCAGATATCTTCATCATCAGCCTCTCCATGGTAGACCTGCTCTTCCTCCTGGGCATGCCCTTCCTCATCCACCAGCTGCTGGGGAATGGAGCCTGGCGCTTTGGGGAGACGATGTGCACAATCATCACTGCCCTGGATGCTAACAGCCAGTTCACCAGCACCTACATCCTCACCGCTATGTCCATCGACCGCTACCTGGCCACTGTCTACCCATTCACCTCTACTCGCTTCAGGAAGCCTCCTGTAGCAATCGTTGTCATCTGTGTGCTCTGGGGCCTTTCCTTCCTCAGTATTACACCTGTGTGGATGTATGCTCAGCTCATCCCTCTGCCTGGAGGGCTGCTAGGCTGTGGGATTTGTCTGCCAGACCCCCAAAGGGACATTTACTGGTACACTCTCTATCAGTTCTTCCTGGTCTTTGCCATCCCTTTTACCCTCATCACAGTGGCTTACAGGAGGATCTTGCTCAAGATGGTCAGGTCCTCAGAAGCACTGATGAGCCAAAGATACACAAGGGCTCGAACCAAGAAATTGACCCGTACAGCAATTGCTATTTGTACTGCCTTCTTCATTTGCTGGGCACCTTTCCACATCCTACAGCTGGCTCAGCTCACCATGACTCACCCTACCCTGCCTTTCTACTATGCCTACAATGTGGCCATCAGCCTTGGTTATGCCAACAGTTGTCTGAACCCCTTCATCTACATCGTGCTGGGGCAGAATTTTCCAAGGCAGCTTAGGGTCTCTGTAAGGCCAGCAGCTGCAGGACAGGCTTCTCCAAATGGGAGCAAAAACATTCGAGGGGACGCAAGTGAGTCAGGGCAGCCACTACTGCATTTGGTGCCTGTCTCTGGCAGGTAGCAAGACATGCAGCAATAAGGGTATGCCCCCCCAACCCAGACACTCTCCTCCTTTCCTGACCAAACAGGAAGGCAGTGGCATGCAGCTAAGCACCATGCACCACATCTCCTATGGGATAGATCTTTACCTTGCCTAGACACAAAGGCAAGGCAGCATTTGGGCAGAAGCCTTATTTAGCATTGTTTCTTGTTACATCTTTCCTGATAGATATAAATTATGTTCTCCCCGAGAGGTCAAAAGCTTTCAAAACCCCACAAACTAAAAATGTTTTGGTGCAAAACACCAGAAAACCAGTGACATGTATCCCAAGGCTGAGACACTGCCACAGTTTGAAACTTGGGGAGTTTCATGTTTATTTCTTGCTTTGAAGCCAACAAGGAGAAAAGAACTAATTTGGACCATTCTAGATTTTTTTTCCCCTGAAACGTGGTTCAGGAGCATAAACACACTTCACAAAGAATTTATACAACAGGACAATCATGTTTTCATCTCCTAACACGCCATATTCATGACACCTTTAACAGTGAGACAAGCATCTTGTCATTTTAAATCCATCAAAACTGTCTATTTTCCAGAATCAGCAATTATCAAGAAGTCCAATGTATATTCTCAAAGATATTTAAATTAAAAGTAACCAGATTGACCTACTCACAATCATTCTGAGAAACAGTTCTGTACAATCCTGTTAGGGGACAATATCAACCCAAGTTAAGTGGTAGCTGTCACTATGTCACCAAGTTGCTTTGCAGTAGAAAATAATGATTAGATTCTATCTATGGTTAAAAAAAAAAAGTAGTTTCTTACCACTAGCAATGTATCACATGCATGTCACTGTGGTATTTTGTCAGCTAGCAGAAAGCCTTTAGTAAATATACATCTTGAAGCATATTGCTCAGGTTTTCCAATATGTCTATAGGTAGCTCAGTTTTCACGTGTCCATCTTGAGCAACTTCAAAAAGAATTGCAGTAAAAACCACCGAGCGTTCATTCTCTGACAATCAAACCACTTCGCCATACTTGGCACCCAAAATCACCGGGCTTTAGTTTTAAAGCAATGACTGTTATTCTACTAATAACATAGACCAACACCCAGAAAAAATGGGCAAAAGCAGAGGTTCTGTGTGCTTCAGTTTTAAAGGAACACTTACCTTCTTATGGTAGATCAATTAAATCTGCTTAAAACATGACTTTTTTTTCCAAAAGATCATAACAGCCAGATCAGATTCTTTATCAAGAATACTCAGTTGCTATAAAATACAACATACGTTAATTCTAGTAAAATAAAAATTACAAACTTCATCACTACCTCGATTTAATTCCTGATCCTATAAAGTAACCAAACATCAGTAATGCAACTAAAGAAACGTACCTGTGATTATTTATATGCACTATGCAACCTGTAGGATCTTTATCTCCAACTCTTCAGCATTTCAGAAGCTATTTATTTTAATTGCATGTTAATTCAGGAAACAACTATTGCAAAACCACATAACCTGCAATCCCTGAGGCAAGGCTGTCTCCAATAGCTTCAGGAGACGCTTCCAGATAGAGCAGTAAAACCGTTACACCTGTCTCAAGTGACACCACTCTCAAAGCTTTAGATTAGGGCTCTTATGCAGATACAAGGCTGAAGAGATCTAATCCTTTTACATTAATTTCCTTTATACCTTCATCTTTTACTGAAGGGAGCAGACATTGCTTAATAAATGCAGCAGGTACTGAAGCAAGTGAATATATTCAGCTCGGAGTCTGGCCACACACGAGCTATTTCCTTCTGCATTTTAAATTGATTTTTCATTATGTAATTCATTCCGCCATCAGCACTTATCAGGAGCCAAAGCTGTGAATTCTCAATTGCCAGCAGCTACAAGTAGGACAAGGAGCAGTTTCTCCTCTACTGCCCTGACCTTTACATGTTTATCAGCTGCTCATTTCAAAGCTCCTCACCCTGTCCTTTTAATAAAACCTGCTTTCAGTACTGCACCATCACCACATTACCATGGTTTCAAATGGGGATATGCTGAAGCAATGAAACTAGGCCAGCATAGACCAGGTGTTTTTACTGGAGACAGTAAAGTCATCCCTCAAATGAGTAGTTTTTGTTGTTGGTTTTAAAGCTATTTAACACTGCAGTAAAGTTAAGAACTTTTTATTTTGCAAAACAAAATAATCTTGCCTTTTTTTTTTTAAATCACAATGGTCTATTTTGCTCTTAAAAAACTATAGAACAAAGGTGTGGCCACATCACACTGTCCTATGTGATGAACTTCAGGAGCGGAGAAGACTTCAGCATGCCCCACAGATGGCTCCTAGCCAGCTGACTCAAACAGAAATAGGTGGGCAGTTATCATGGCCTGGTACTTGCAGGACATGACTGTGGCAACCACCCCACACGAGGACAGCAGCACCACTCCTGTCATCAGCAAGGGAGGTGTGGAGATGGTGCTAAGGCCTTCTTGTCTCAGCCCTCTTCGCTTCCTGCAGAATGGAGCCAGCCCAGCAGGGAAACAGCAGGAGCCTTTCTCACCCTTGTGGTACCAGGCTCAACTGGGTGCTCAGCATGACCAACTCAGAGGACCTGACTCAGGCCTTCTGAGCAGCACTGCCTCCCACTCTAATGCTCACGGGCCCTAATTCAGAAATTAGTGTGCCTCAACAGGCAGCTGCTCCCATGGCCCTCATCCATGCATTCCAGGGTACCCCAAACATCTGGAGCCCTTCCAAGGAGGTTTGCAGCAACAGCTCCTGAAACAGCTGCTCAGAACCTTGCCCGTATGTCTAGCAGTGGGTGCCTTGTTTCCATCCTGTCTCCACTTGCAACAGCTCTACTAACTTTTTTCCTATGTATTATCTTGTTGTACCATTATTTGCACTTTGCCCTCTATATTTGTTAGCTTCATTAAAGCTTCAAACTTCCCTTGTGATGTCCACAGAGTACAACTGAACTACCCTAGGAGAACAATGAAGTTAAGCCTGCTAGAGGCTAGGGACAAATCTCCTCTCATGCACCATGTCTGCCAGCCTTCCCTCAAGCAGATATTAGCCAGGAACACGAACCAGGCTAGAACCTCCTTCAGTTAACCAGGATGGCTGTCACTGTATGCAACCTCCTTGTCTCACCTCACCAGCTATTAAAAATGGTGCAAAGAATAAAGAGAAGTCAAAGAGCAGAAGTAAAGCTTTTATCTTCAGGTAAAGGCATAGATAAGTGAGGTATTTCAAGTGTCCTTGCTGCTGAGAACATCTAGATTCTTATATGTGAACTGCATAAGGAATATTATAATTTATGGAGATGTCGCTTATTGTTTCCCTTTTACATAGCACTCACGTGACAGCTCACATGACATTATTTAGCAAATCCCAGGCATCCTGGAATGGAGGTCCAAACTCCATCCAGTAGAGAGAAACAAGAAAACTCATCTCTGCCTGAACATACACTAATCTTTTCCCCACACTTCAGAATTAGAAGACAAATACAGAGGGGGAATATTAAGAACATCAACCTTGTTTGGCTCAGAAGAGCCAAGAGCACATACAGATAAGTGCTATGTGTTGTGACATAAGCCTTCTTCCTTATGCACCACTTTCTCTAGCTTCTGCAAAGCAAGCATGGATAGCCAGGAACAACACTACTTGATTGTAGCTGGAGCTCCACAATACATGTAAGAGAGGGATGAGAAGGGACAACTAGCTAAGATCAGAGACAGGGAACAGCAGAAACAGCACAGCAGTACTAACTAACAACTCTGCAAGGGAAAAAAAATGGTACAGATGAATGATACCTAGAGGTCCAACATCTCAGGAAGTATCTACTTATCACTGGATGTAACATATTACTACTGTAAATATGGTGACTTGCTACAATCAGATACTGCTACATAAAAGTGCAGGGCAGAGGGACCATCAGCTCCAGTATAAGACCAAGAGCATGAATTCCATCATTGATGTAAATACTTCATATTGCATCTAAGAGCCAAGGCAAAGGGACTTAATCTTACTAAGGTTGTTTGCTAGCAAACAGGCCATGCAATCATTTCAAGCCTAACCCCTATCAGTTTGATAGGAGATTGTGAACATGACTTACAAATAAATAGTTCTGATTTGAAATGCGTGGTTTCATTATGATTTTATTGACATGCCATTAACCTTCCTCATTTATTTCAGAAGGTCATGCTCTCCTCACAAAAGGAATATACATTAATATTGGGAAGTATACCCTAAAATTCCTCTATACATATTAAAAGAGCTCAATAATGCTTATTATGAAGCAAAGTAGGGGCTGTGGCAGATGACTCCCCCCATCCTATACTATTCCTGCACTGCAGGCTTGATAGCAGTAGTAGAGTTGTCTGCTGACTTTATCTGACATCCCACATGCCCAGAGAACACAGAGCTGGATTTCAGGTGATTGCCTTCCCTGCTTAGTCAAAGGTATAAGACAACATTCAGCCTCAGGTTACTGCACCCAGAGCACAGAGCATTTACCATTGTTGTATACAACTGTATTTTCATGCACCATTTCCTTGACTATGTAAATTCATGTGTACAGAATATAAAATAAAAATATTCATGTCTGAAGCTGCCTCAACTGACTGAAACTGGACTGTTATATCTACAGGGATTGCTGTCATTACCTATACTGAAAGCAGCAATAAACAACTGTACAGTAACATTTTAAAAATGTAAGCTGACCTTTTACCAAAAACACTGATTTTACCATATCTTATGCCCTGCTGAAGTTCCAAGTGCACCACCTTTCACACCAGACTAGCTAGTAAAAGCACTTTTAGGCTCCATTTATGGAACAGGAAGACAAACTCACAGTATCCTTGTGCTGCTTGAATGTGCAATGATTCTTCAGTGAGTGGTAGTGTCAGGAATCAGTGCTTTTGCTTTGCTACAGTAGAAATTCTTCATATTTGGTTGTGTATTTAATACAAACAGTTATACTTTTAAAATAGACCTTATTAATCCAAGGACTTCAGGACTATCACTAGTTTTGCAGGGAAAGGCAATTACTAAGAGTTCATTCTTCACATGACTGCAGAAGCAGGAATTTCCTCTGTGAGTTAGTATTTCTGTATAAAACAAGAGCAAAATAAACAATACTATACAAATTAAGGCACTAACCAGACTCACACTGGTTATGACACCAGGGGTAGGAAATAGTTTGGCAGGATAACAGTTTAATAGAGCTGTCCAGACCATCACATTCTGTAAGAGTATCAACTGTTGTAATGGATAACAACATAAGGAGCCCCCACATCAAATTCAATCTGATTTAATTAGTGTGCTACAACCAGTCTTCAAATGAGGCATCATAAATGCAGAGCCAGCATCAGTATTTGCCCTTCTCTCTCCCTGCAGGCTAAATGCCCTGTTAAACTACTCGGCTCCCTACAACCCAGTAGGGTTTACCTTAGCTGGGTTAAACTGTAATTTCCCTTCAAACTTTAGAATAAATGTTTTTCAAATAGAAGTCAAAGAAGAGTGGCCTATACCATTCAACTTTTTTTTTGATAGTAGGGAATATTAATAGTGCAAGTAACACCCAAAGGAGACTTGGGAGATCTTTAGTCTCTTCTAGACCATAGATACAAAATCTGATTTTTCCAATTTTGTACAGAGTACAAAGAATGGCATGTAAAGAAAAACCTATCAGAGAGCTAGTGTGATTCATTGCCATGCACTTGTTTATATCATGAGTGCCTTCCAGGGAAGAGGGGAAAGTGTGTAAGTAGTTTCTTTGCTAACTATCAACACAACTCCATATTCACTTCAGTGTGTATATTACAAGGTGGGGAAAAAACAAACAAAACAGCTTTCTGTTACTTGCCTCCCCCCCCATTTAAAGAAACACCCCCACCTCCATTTTCAGAGACCCCAACACTACACACTCCTGCTGTCCCCAGTGAACGGTCAGGGAACTGCCAGCCACCAGAGTATCGGCTCTGGAGGTAGGCAGTCCTTCACATTTTATGTGAATTCTCTTAATATCCTCCTAGCCCACTGTGTTCAGAAGAGGCAGGATCCAGCTTCACTGCAAACACTTCAACATACCTGGTGAGCAACTGAATTATATAGTAAGGAGATTTTTTTTTTTTACAGTAATATTTTAAATCAAAACGAGTTCTGGACATTGCCTAAAATCCAGGTTTTTATCCCCAGCTGCAGACAGCTCACTTACAAAAGGAACAGCTAGAAGAGCTACACATGCTGCAAGTGTTGACACAACATGGATTTCTTTAAAAATCAAATAGAACCACAATTGTGACCAAGATCATTTGATAATCAATTCAAGAAGGAAATAGGCTGCAAAATCCAACAAGAAAGTAATATGGCAATGAGAGATTTCAAAACAAAGAGTCAGGAAATTCAGAATTATAGATAAAGCCAGCTCTTTTAACAAGGAGAGCAGCATGCAGTTTCATTAGTTAGAGGAAAGAGAGAATACACTGTAGACAATTAACAGTGTAAGTGCTGCACTCCACCCTGGCAGGTAGTGAGAGCCACAAGAAAGTAAAAGCAACCCTGAAACAGATCTAGCAAACAGAAAGACTTTCCTTGAAAATCCATAATTGCTATGAAGTATTTGTTGTACAAGATGACAGTAGAAATTGAACCAGAAAAAATTGTTAATAAGTGGCAAACCTACCCATGATTCTGTTAGATAGGACCTTGTTTTTAAGGCATTATTTTTTCAAAGCACTTGATTATCCCTGGAGGACCACTACTGTACCACAGTATAACCTGGTAGACTAAGATACATTAGATAAGGACTCAAGAAGCCTGAGTTTTGACCATTGAACTCAGAGCCTAAGATGTATTTTTGCTTGTCAATAATCATGAACAGGGAAATGGAGGCACATAGAGCCCAAGAACACTAGTAATTTATTACCTTTCTCTGTAGCACAGCTCAAGGTTTATGGACAGAGAGAAAATATGGTGATACTGATTCTTGCTCCCTTCAGCTGGGCTAGTTAGGAAAGCTTTATTTGTCCATTACCCAGATAATTAGAATACAGATAAGTCACATTCTGAAGTTATTTAATGAGTTTAGAAATCACATTCTGGAGAGTATAACATTTTTCTACTAGAAACACATTCTTGGTTTCTTTCATCAGAAACTGCTGGAATCTCCCAGATAACCCAGTAATTATTCTACAGGGAACAGAACAAGTAGATAAGGGATCAAAAATCTTCCTAAAATACATTACTAACAGCACTATATCTTTCTCAAAGAAAGAATCCAGCCTCCAAAGAGATGGCTGAACAGAGACTACAGTAATAGAAAAGGTAATGATCAGCTGGTACATTTCCAGGATAAGATAGTCATTTATTTCAAGAGCTTAATACTGATTAAACTAGCAGGTGCTTTGCACCTGTCTGTCATCAAGATCAATAGAAATCCTGCAGCTGATATTTAGTATTGGAGGCTTGGCTCAGACTACCACAAGCTACAAGTGCCTCTCCTTTGGGTACTACATGCCATAGTGAGGCTGTTAACTGCTCTGGGGGCTAACAGCAATGAACCATGGTAGTCTGATGCAAGGCAAACATGGTTAGTAGAACAGCAGCTGTGTGCAAGGTGCTCAACAGCAACATACTGCTGGGATCATCGCAAAGGGGAACAGGGAGCTGTGTCTGACATCTGTGCAAGCATGAAGAATGAGACTTAAGTGTTCCAGCCATGACAGCATTAAGAGAAAATGACAGCACCATGTTAAATGTAACACAAGGATATTCACTCCGCTGTCTTATTCCCAGAAGCACACAGTAGTTTCATATGGCTGTAGCCAAAACCCTAGAACCTCCATCAGTCCCCTCTGCAGATAGGCTGTGGGTGTGCTTTTTTTTTTTTAAAAAAAAAAGCAAAAAGCAGAGGGCTTCAAAGCCCAATTCCCATTTAGCAACTTTTTCCCACAACTCACCCCTAAGAAGTCACCACATTGCTTTTAATCCAGAGGTACAGAAGGTCAGCCACACACTACAGCTGAGCAGCCAGGGGTTCAGCACACCACTACTGAGCCTTACTCAACTTCAGAGAGCTTGTGATCTTTGAAGCCCACAGCTCAAGTGTGGTTAAAGAACAACCACAGTGAGCTTAAAAGCTACCAATATACAGTCCTCAGCTCCTCAAAAAAAAAGAGCTAAAGTTGACACTAAGTAAATCCTTATTTCAAGACACAAAACAAGCAGATTAAAGAAGTGCTGCTTTTACAGTGTTATATTCTAGCACAGTCTTAGATTTCACTTCCTGGTTTAGACACCAATGCCAGGAGGTGCAAATACAGAGTTATTCTAGGACAGCTTATTCCAACCCATTCCATCCTCCTGCCTGTAGCAGAGAGATGGAAACCAAATAAAAAAGTTCACTGTTTCTAGGGTTTGTTATTGATGGAAACAGCATATCTAAAGCTATGGAGACAGGAATCTATGTTGTCTTTACCGGACAATTTCTCTGTACTGCCCCAACATTACCAACATTACTGAGTTTTGGTGAGTGTCTCCAAGCCCCTGTGGGACAGAGCATGTCAGCCTGTGCCAGAGTACACCTCTGGAACATGTTTTAAACCAAAAAGTGATTGTGGATCCATGCACATGTCCAGATTTTAAATCCAGAAATCTCAACTATGAATTGAGATTATTCATTAGCAGGGCAGCTGTCTTTATCTTCAAGACAAGTCTCTCAGCAAGGCTCACTTGTCTTTTACAGCCAGTTGATTCAAGCTTATTACCACTGAAGGAGGCATTAACAGGGCTAGTCACAGGTTATCACCTACAGCTTGCACTCCCCACCCCTGCAATACACACAGTGTAAGGCAAAGCAATGCTCACTAACAAGATTTTTTCCTTCAGTTAAATCCTCTCCTACAATCCTAGGAGAGTAGGGTTCTGCAGAACTTTTAATACACTGAGAAACAGTGGCTTGCTATAAAGAAACTCAGTGCCCTATCAGTCACCCCATGAGGTGATCCAAGGGAGACAGGGTGAAGCCTCCCAGTACAGGAGAAGCTACCCTTGTCACTTGAGTCTTAGAGCAAAAAGGTCTTAGACTTAAGTTCTGGTTTCAGCTTGATTACTCTGAGCAAAGAGAGTAGTGCCACCATTCAGCAAGATAAGTCTTTACATCCAGGAAGAGAATGAACCAACTCCAAAGCTACATACCTCATGTGAAGGAGTTATGAGTTACATTTCACTCCAAGTTTATTCATAAAAAATGAATTAACATACCACATTTACCATTGATGCTCTTCTCTTTAGGCATTTAAGAAAAGCCAAAAATAGCAGCATTGTGGCCACCAGAGAGAGAGTGGCAACAGCAGTCATCGTAACACCAGCCCATACTTCCTTGCTCAGTGTGTTCCCTACAAAGAGAGGGGATAAGTATAGTGAAAAGCTGCTTCCTTAAACTAAATGATATACATTAGCACCACACTTGCTTAGTACCTTGGGTTGCAGACCATCCTTCTGGCACAAGGAGAACAGGACCCCGCAAGCTCACCACAGCAGAGTTCATACCTGGCATTCCACTCTCTACAACAGTAATGTAGTAGAGATAAGCCCTGTGGTATGGTGGGTTAATCTTGGATCAGTGCAACCTATTATCTGCTTAGACATTACCTCGCTTGCTTCTAGATGGTCTAGGGCATTTTGTCATACATAGAGGGGAGTCCGGTTGGAAACGATTACAGATCAAGACACTGCAATGGAAGTACACCTAAAAAAAAGATCCATTCACTTAGAGAAAGTTACTTCTGCTTAAAGCAATAATTAGAACCAGTTATGTCACTCACTAGGCCAGGGAGGGATTTGTCACCAGACACAAAGGCAAAAGTCTTCACTTCCAGCCTTTGACGATAGTTAGGATAGCTGACACCATGCCCCACAGGATGAAACACAGTCCTGTAGCTGTCCAGGTCATACTCACACCTGCCAATGGTGAAGAGGAAGCAAGTCAGAATAGCAAGGTAGAGGCCAGTTTTCTTTAGAAGCAGGCTAGAGTTCAAGGTAGAGGTGCTGCCATTCTCCTGCAAATTCCAGGATACCAGGACAACACCAACAAGGTGCCCAGAAGGCCACCTCTAGCAAAGCCCTTGTACCTGGGGCTCTGCCTCCAAATGGGAGAAGTCAGGGGTGTGGGGCAGTCAAGGGAATCTTGCCACCCACTACCAACAGGGCTTCAAGTCTCTAGCAGTATACTCACCCATCAACAACAATATTCCACTGGGGAATTGAGCTTGGATCTTGTGATGCTGTTGCCCAACAGTCATCCAATACAAGATGGAGGTTAGGATCATTGCGGTTCAAGACCTGCACTTCCAGGAAGATGGGCTGCCGTAGGTACCTTACTATTGGGTACTGATCATCATGGTATGGCTGCCTGTATGAGTCCTCTGCAAGAGCCAAAACCTTAGTAGGTAAGTCAGTGTGCGGAGAGTCCTGAAGAAATTCTAGTCTACAGCTCCTCAAGAAGAGTCTAGCAGCTGCAGTTTGTCCAAGATTCACAGATATTAAGCTACAGATTTAACTCTTCTACCTCAAGTATCATGGGTAGAGGAAAGGAAACATATGAGGTCAGTTCTGGTGCATGGACTTCCAATGTTATTTATATGCCCTCCCCCACATCACAAGGTTCAGTTGCTTCCCATCTATCTGAACCCAGAGTCAGCTTTACCTGGGTAGCTTAGAAGAACTAAGGAGAGGGGACCTTGGTTCATTGAAGAAGCCAGGGGAGGAAGGTTGTCTACCCTTACAGAAAGGGATGCATCACCATTGCTGAAGGAGCACAGGACTGTTAGCCTGGAACAAGGAAAGAGCAAGTAAGTATTGCATTCACACAGAGGATACCCAGAACTAAGTACTGCATGAAGAGGCTTCCAGACACACCTGAATTCACTGTCCCTTGAGATCCTGCGCAGTGGAAGGTCTGCCCATAGTGCCCTCACCTCATTCTCATAAATGATCTTCTCCCCATCAAACTAAGAAGAGACAGCAGCATTAGTGAAGGCAGTCCCACTGCNGCCAAACCCCCACCCCCGCCCAAACCCCCCCCCCCCCATTAGCCCTGGGAACACACTTACCCGATACCTGGTCCCACACCCACTCAGTGGGACATGAAACCAAACCCTGTCATTCAAAGAGGACTTAAAGGCTGGCTTGCATGCAGGATCTCTGAGCCTAAGCGTATCCAAGTCTAGTGGTGGTACAGTACTGTCAGCAAGGACTTCAAAATCCATGTACCCATCCTGGGTGCATACAGCAGCTGGAACAGAGATTTACAGAAGTTTTGTCAGACTGAGCCATCCCTGTCTGGGCATGAGCTACTGTATTTTGTCTAGAGTATACCTTCATGTGAAGGCCAAGCTCAAGAACAAGCCTTGAGGAATATTACCAGCTGAGCAGCAGATTGGGCTGAGTCCACTGCAAAAAGTCACTCACCTATTGGTGTGTGCTGGTCACAGGGGCACTCTGGATGCATCACCATTGCCACTATCTCCCCATGGAAGTGAAAAGCCAGTTTCAAGGAGGACATGTAGGACTGAACTCCTGGGCAGCTCTCCCCATGTAGCTGAAAGACAAGAGTTACTCTTAGTGTAAATACAAGAGTTCATTTTAACATACGCATATATTAGAGCTGTTTTACTTGCCCTGTGGCCATGTTGCTCTTCACTCACCTAGCTTGAGTCTTTTTTTTTTTAAAAACCTCCAGCTGTTTTTGCTAAGGCACTTCATAAAATCTGGGCTACCTTTGAGTGATACTTGTCTGCTATGGAGTCAGTTTGTATTCATCTTAACCACAATTACCCTTTAGCCAGCCACAGGGCACACAGCTGACTTGACAGATGCTTAGTCCGAAGCACAGTAGCTTTGACCTTGTTCTCAAACACCAAGGAGTTATCAGGCCAACCCCCATGACTTCAGAATCCAAACTCACCCTGGTCTTCAGGACTCCCCTACTAACATGCAGCTTGACCCCTCTATTTGTGTCCAGAGCGATCCCATTTTCCTGGAGCTGGTCCATTGGGATGGTCTTATCCTCTACACCCACAGCCTTAAGGGTGCCCGGGAAGGCTGGGATGACAACAGTCATGTGTGTTGCATTACAGACTGCTGGACCTGCAACAATATCCTTGTTAAGACATAACACCAGTCTCCTCAGGGCAGAGGCCAGCCAGCTCCCTTCATGCATTACCTGGTGCACAAAGCATCCTTGACTCCACAGTCAATCTACGTTCAGGAGGACCATATGTGAGCTTGAGTGCCACAGTGTAGAGCACCTTGTCATTGTGCTGCAAAAGAATATACAGAGCTCTATCACAGGGCAGTCAGCTCAAGCCAGCATAGAACCAGTCCTGCAGAGCCATATAGTGTATATCTGATCCAGGGCTGCTGCTTGTCATAACTGAAACAGTTGCCTCCCATCTCACATTTTCAGAAAGGATCTGCTCATGAGACTGCTAGTCAGATGCTCACAGGACACACTACAGCTAGAATCCCAGCTATGTAAACACCTATCAGCTGTACTGTGTCTGAGGTGCATGCTGTATTGCACATTTTACGGGGCTGGAGAGCTCAGTGGCAACTCTGCAGAGTCAAACGGCTTTGCACACACCAGCTAAGCACAGCACCAGATGACATCAGCTCTGACCATAACCTGCAAGTGCTTTCAACAGGAGAGAGGTGTCCAGCCTCTGAAGTAGCATTGTCTTCCCAGTACCCATTCTTTGTGCACCTACCTTGTAGGAGACAACTCCAGTGGCAGTAAAGGCCACTTGAAAAACCAGGTTGTGTCCATCAGCTAGAAAGCTGTAGCCTTGCTGCATGGCTTGCCCAAGGCTCAGCTGGTGTACCCTGGTTCCGTCATCAACTGACAGAGTCCAGGTCATTGGAGTTGCTGGAATCTGCAAAGCAGGAAATCTTTCCTTAGGAAGGGAAAGCACAGCCACACAGCAGCAAGACTTAGTTCCTCACCCTGCAGGGCTGCCCCCTTGCAGGTTTTCACTCAAGCTAACTGTACCAACAGTAGCTAATTAGACCTCCCAACAAGATGCAAGTATTCCAGACCAGAGGCATCAGGCTCAGTTTAGATCCAAAACCAAGGCACACCCACACCCTCCCTTTTGTAAGAAGGCACCTACTGTATGCTCATCACTGAAGCTTGGGATGAGTCTTGGGAAAGTAACCTGAGGGGAAAGAAAAAAAGCACAAGAGTTTACCATCCAAGAGAAATCTCTGTTACAGATTTCCAAATCAGAAGTTGGCATCAGCATCCCAGCTCCCCCGCAATATGGCTGGAGCCAGACCACGTGCACTGTTAATGTCAATTTGGAGACTAGCTCTTCAAATAGCTAAGGCCCATACCAAGGTGAACATGTAGCCAGACTTCCCTGAAGCTGGCTGGAGCTTTCTGCAGATCCCAGCCACACAGTTCTGAGACAGCCATCCTGTCTCACAAGCCCCTCAGCAGGATCTGTAGCACTCCCATTCCTCTACTTACTGCCATGAAGTCTTTTGTACAGTTTGTTGCACCAGCAAAGAAAGGAGTGGTGATTTCATCTGCATGTACAACATTACAGTGAGTACTGTAGGTCATGTTCTTCTCCTCTCCCATTGTGTCATTCACCATCAACCTCAGTCTCAGCTGGTGTTGACCATGCTATAGGCAACAGGAGACATTAATCAGAAATCAGTGCTCACTACTGCATGAAAAGCCTTTAAGGCTTAGCTCCAACTTTAAGAGCTATTTCAGGCATTGGTACCAGTTTAGGACAAGATTAACTGTCATTTTAGAAGCTCTATGGAAGAAGATAGGTTCTCTAGAAAAGCATGGGGTCACAAGACTAGGCTGAAAAGTAGAAAGTGCTAAGAGATGCAGGAAATGATAGCAAAGCCTCAAGGACTGCCTGGCCAGTAGGCTGTAGTGCCAGCTGTTCATGCAGCAAGTTAATAAGTACTAAAAAAACAACCAGAAGTCTGAGGGCATTTCAAATGCCTAGAAGCAACTGATACCAGTAAAGCCTCTGCTTTTGAGGCTCATTTGGGTTGGCCTGCCAGTTACTGCTCTACCTCAAAAGAGGTTAATAACTTGTGTTATCTGTTCTACCAATATACAAGTGTAGAATAAAGTACTATGAAACTCTTGGACCTCATCCACCTCCCTACAAGGTATCATTTTAAGTAGCTCAACTCCATTACAGGAGAGCACAGCATTTGTGGTGCTGAGGGCATTTAATACACAGCTAGAAAAAAAAATAAGTATTCAGGTAAAAGTATTTCAGCAGTCTGTCAGAGGCAGTCCTCTAGACTAGTTCAGGCATTTCCAATCTTGAATGAAATTAGAGCTAGAAACCCTACTAAACCCAATCCTGACCATAAAAAAAAAAACAACCAGAAAACACTATGACAGCATAGTCCTAAAACAGAGACTCCCTTTACCTCCAGGCTAGTGCAGTTCTCAAAGAGCACACTGAGCAACAGCTTCTCATAATCCACAGCGTGGTCACAGGACACTATTTCCTCACCATTCACATCTAGGAAGAAGGCAAACGATCAGCCTTGCAGGCAGGTGCCTGCTTTCAAGCTACAGAGAAAAGGACCAAGCCAGCAGCAATACCTACCCACTGCACACACTTGCCAGGAGTAGTTGCCAAGCTCCCTGGAAAACTCAACCTCCATCCTGTCCCTATGACAGGTCACACTCTCTGCAAAGGGAAGGCCACAGTCAGCTCTGCTATGTCCCTCCTAGAGGTATACCCCCAGCCCAGAGCCCCCTTCCACACCAATGGGGGGGAAAGACAGCTCCAGGCAAACGCAAAGCCCCCATCCAAACCACTACCAGCCCAGAGAGGTCTCATTACCCAAGAGATCCTGATCCCCCAGACCACCAACACAAGGGGCTAAGGGCAGCAAAAATCCAAACAAGAGGAGCAGCAACCTGCAAGCAAAACAAAACCCAATCAGAGAACAGCAAGGGAAGGGCCCAGCTCTCCATCCCCCCCCCTCAAACCTCACTCACCCCATCCTTGAGGCACCAGAGCACTGCTGCCCCACAACCAGCCACATCTCTCTGCCACCACAAGCTTGCTCTAGGATGCCCAGGCAGTGTTATATGGACCTGGTGTAGGCTCCACACAGGTGCAGGACACAGGTGCAGCCTTTCTGCTGCCTAGGGGACAGAGAGTTTGCACCTGCCTCTCATTGAGGTGCAGCCTGCTTGTGATGAAGAGGAGGGCTCGTAGGAGATCTTAAGGTGATGCTAAATCTTTGCCATTGATTGTTGTATACTATTTTTAAGACATTTTTTCTTGCTCCAAATTTACTCTCTTTGTTCCCTTGCTAGATGTTGCATAGAAAAATGCACATCTTTTGGCAGCTATTTCTTAAAAAGGCGATTTCTGTGCCACTTCGATTTTCTTATAATTTTAAACAATTCCACTGGTAGATTTGTATGTAATTGAAAATATTTTGTTCCCTCGTATGTACAAAAATGGAATGCTGATAACAGATTTTATTAGGAGGAAAACATGAGTGGCAGGTTAAGGAAGAAGAGAAGTCCCATATCAATTTTTAGACTGGAAGATCTCTGGAGGCTCTGGACTGTCATTGTTCAAAGCTATGGGGAAGAGGCCTGGGGAGAAAGAATCTCAGATGTGTGTTATCTTTCAGCTGCCCCAATGTTTTTGAATTCAGACAGACTTGTAAAAACAAACAAACAAACAAACAAAAAAAACTCTTTTTTGAAAGTAATTGAATTCTTGAGATGTGAGAAGGCAAAATGATAGATCATAGAACAGAAGAAAATTAGTATTATGGATGGTAATTTAGGAATGGGATATTAAATTTGTCTTTAGGGAATAGCAAATTTTGTATTAATATATCATGTATTCATGTCAAATGTATTCACTTATCTTTCTTTTTACAGTTATAGTCCTGTGCATAAAGGAGGTTTTAGAGCTTCCCAGCCCAAGTGACACCAGCCTCGTTGCTCTTTAAGACTTACAGTTCTGAGGAAGAGCTTCTCTACCAGCTGCTGATGGGTACCAAAGTGCTGGGAACTTGGATGGGACAACAGCATGGGTGGTGGCAGGCAGCTGGCAGATGTGTGGTTGTCGTCAGTGTGCTGCATAGCAAAGTAATGTGGTCCGTATGGCAGAGCTGATAACCAGTGTAATTTTAAAAAAATCCATTATTTAGAAGCATCTATTTAACTTCATCTCATTCTTGTGAGAAGATGGCAAACACAGAGTTAAAGCTATCAGGCAAGTAGGGATATCAAGCGTGCATGAACACTCATAGCAATAAGCAGGCATTAGCTAGGATCTGCAACTACGCCAGAGTAAATAGCACCTGACATTAGTAGCACAAGAAGAATTTGGACTTCTGCTTTTGCCATCAATAGGATTAGTATAAAGCTAAGCTTTGGCAAGAAATTAACTTCCCAGAGACTCCTGGACCCACAAAATGTATACCACAAGCCTTTATTTATTTATTTTACAGCCAGAATCACTGCTTTCAAAAGCCATGATTATACAGAAAACTAATGAAACAAACTCTGAAGCCGTATGCTAGGTTGTTGCATTGTCTATTTTTATTTAGCTTGGGTTTAATTAACACAGTAGGGGAAAAAAGGGTTTCAGGTATGTGCCCTTTGAAAAATTACACAAGTGAGCTACTTTCAGGCAGAGTCACATCTGATGCAAAGTTAAACCTACTCAGTTTCCCTGCCCCTGACACAGCTTTATTAAGGCGGTGGGAGCTGTGGGTCAAGTTCCTGGAGGCTGGCTGATGCTGGGCTGGTGGCCGCCCGGTAGAAGCCCGACCTCATGTCACATCTGAGTGATGCTGCTAGCTGGGGGGAAATGCGTGGAGTGGAGGCAATGCGAGGTCTGGTAGCAGAAGGACAGAGTGGCCTTGCCTGCTAGAGTTAACTGAGGTTTTTGCCAGCTCCCAAATGCCTTGTAACAGATTCCAGCTTGTGTTAGCTGAAAGATAGTTCTGGACCAAACAGCATTTAACAGTTAGAGCAATGCTGTTGCCACAGTCACCTGGATTTGCCCTGCAGCACACGTTAGCAGCTCCTAATATCGATCTTTTAGTTTGTAAGATTGCAGGATGTGATTCATCAGCATGTGTTAGGATAATTGGTTGTTGCTTCACTTAACATGTCTGAATTCCAGGGTGTACAACATAAGCCACAGAGAAAGCACAGCTGTTCCTCCTTTCAAAAAGTTCAGCTCCACCTGTCTGAGTTGGTGAACCTGTAACAATAACTGTGGCCTGAGTTATATGGTTGAATGTCTAATTCATGTCCTGGAACAAAAGACTATCTCCATGACTCTTATATTTTTCTGCTGTGAAAACCTGCAAGGTCTCCTCTTCAGTTCCTCAGCTTTTTTCTTTTACTTCTTTGATTTTCTGACTTCTGGAAAAAAAGGCATTGCTCAAGACCACTGCTGAGCACGGGGCTCTGCATACTGATGCTGGAGAGCACAGATCATCTCAGCTTGGTTGTGCTTTCCTATGGGTTTTGCCTCTCTTTGGGTCACATAGCAGCAGCAGGACAGCATTTCAGACAGCAATTCACTGTGATACAACAGACAGCATCACTGCTTCTAGCCCTACGGAAGCCCCCAGTCTGCTTTTATGTGTCCAGCACAGCAGGGTGTCAAGGCGTGGGCTGAGGAGAGACAGGGCTTTGGTTTTCTGGGTTTGTTACATTTCAGATTTATGCATCTTTCCCAATCAACTGTGGCCTTGCTGCTGAAATTCTGTGCAGAGGCAGACAGCAAGGGCTGGACCCTGCAGTTTGGGCATGGTGACGCCCGAGCAAAGACAACTGCAGGATGGGGTCTCAGCCAGCGCTGGCAGGGGTGACACACACAGTGCATACAGCAACAGTGTTCTTGGGCACAGCAGTGGGAGTTCTGCCTGTGTCAGGAGTGAAGAAATAAGTTTTTATAGTTCAATGTTGGCATCATCTCTGAATTGTCACCCCGTGTGAACAACCTCATTCTTCTCTAAGCCCATTAGTTCCAGCAATCTCATTAGATGAGTAGAGACTTACTTGCCTCCCCCCGTATGGCCTTTACCATAGTGCATTTGTTGCTCATAAAAGTTGCAATGAGGAAATGTTGTTTGCTCATGCAAAACAGATGGCACAACAACATTGCTGTTTTTCTCCCAGGCAAGAAGTAAGACAGGACTCTGAATTATCTAGAACAACGTAACTAGTGATGCTGTGGTCTTACAAGCTAAATAGTTTGTTTAACTGGTAATATTTTCTTTAAGATAGTCCTTGAAAGAAATAGAGCAATAATCATAGACATAGCAAATGCCAATAACAAATCAAAACTGCTAGTTAAATAATTCATTAGTGTACAACAACACGTACCATTACAACACAGTTTCTCCTGAGCCTGGTAGGACATTTCAATTGGAAGCAGAATGGTTTTGAAGCTCTTTTCAAGCCCAAAAAGAAAAGCTTCATTCTAACTATTCGGAGACTTTTAAAAGTTCTCAATTTTGAGCGTGAGTCTCAAAAGAAACATCTCCATTCAGGATGAGAAATTTAACTCATTTGACATTGAATCGTTTATTGCATTTTAAATTAAGGTTTTTAGATGGGACAAGAATTAACAAATACAAGGAGTTTATAAATAGATGGAGATTTTGTTTGGTCTTTCTTTCTTTCTTTCTTTCTTTCTTTCTTTCTTTCTTTCTTTCTTTCTTTCTTTCTGTGATGCATGCTTTTGCGACATAAATAATGAAAAAGCTTGCAAAGTCCTGGAACTTCTCTCCAATTGAAGTGGGTTTTGCTTTACCTCTAATTAAAACTTGGAACAATAGTTTTCCACTTAGTATCATATAAAGCAACTTTCTTTTGAAGTAAATATTTTGAGATGTTAGATGATAATAATCACTCTGAGATCAATATTTTGTGTGCAGAATTAATTACCACAGAAGGTAATGAATGTACTTCTATAGTAGAAATCAATAATCAAAAGAAAACAAAAAGGTCTCTTTTGCCACTGACTCATTTTGATAGGTGTAGCTAACAAGACGTCAATGTACAAGAAAAAAATGCTGTCTCCTCTCTTCTACCAGGCACTGGTGGTATAGGCAATACGTGCCAGGGTGATCATTTTACACTGATGAGAGTAAAAGAAATTATAATAACTGCTATTAAGTAAAGAAAATAAAATTCAATGGCATCAAGAAACAGCTAATCTAACATATACATAAAAACTGTATGTATTACCTATCTTTTTTTTTTTTTCCTAGCAGCTGTAAATTTAACTCAGTGCTGAGCCTGATTAAACAGAAAATGGAATAAATGGCTGCAGTTTTGACTAGAAAAGTATAACCAGCAATGCAGGGAATTTGACAGGGGCTGAGGGTGAGATTGTTTTCTGCCGCGGGGACGGAGGTGGGCCTGGGTGAAGCGCAGCCGTCCCGCATGGCCCGAGGGGCAGGGCAGCGCTGGGGAAGCCGAGCCTGAGCACTGCACGAAGGAAAACCAGGGCTTTAGTTTACCCCCACCTGGGCTTGTTTATTCAGATTCAAACCTGTTACAGGACCTGATGGGCTCTTCTTGTCTTCATGGAGGAAAACGTTGGTACAAGCTTGTTCCTGAAGAGCTCTTCAGCCCCTGTCTGAGAAAATAATTAAGAGAGAAAGCCCATTTGGAGAGGTCTGCCGTGCATTACAAGGGTGGCATTATGGGAAATAAATGAGGTGGCTCTCCATCCAGTAATTGCACCAATTCCAGACAATGAGTTGGTTTGCAGTCGCTACTGCTTCTGTAACAGGGACATAATAAGCAACAGAACCTCACTGCTAATTGCCGAGAGCACTCTCTCTCAGATACAGGTTAATTCAGTTAGTCATAGAAAACAGCTTGACAAATAAGTAACATTTAGCTGGCAGCTGTTGTGAGCGTGACCAGAATAACAGACAACCCGTGACATTTTATTTACCTACATGTAGTCTCTTACTGATTTCTTCTCAGCTACTGTCTTAAAGCTGAACTTTTATGTGGTTTTCTCTTAGTAATCCGTCCAAGCCTAAAAATTAGAATTATGGTCTAACTCTATAAGCTTTCACTCATAGAGGTAGCCCTTTACTCCACTGAAATCAATGGAAATAATTTCTAAAGCAAGAAGTGCTTCTGTGAAAATGGGGCTGGACTGATCACCGCGAGTCTGAGATGAGGACTACAGTGCATGGACTGGGGCAGTGTGCTCAGGACCATCGCATTTCTATTTCTTGAATTCCCTATGCCGTCTTGAGGAAATCATTCAGATTTTTTCACCTGCATTCAAAAATAGAGATTACAGTACCAGTTACATGAATTTACATTTGCCACGTGTGTTATGGTCAGAGACTGTGGTTTTGCCACAGTTTGTGGACCAGCTGGCCAGTCTTAGCTGAACACCATGCGGTCCTGACAGGCCCGTTTCCACCCACACACCCATCTGTGTGCACCAAACAGCTTCCTGGATGTGGCTGTCTTCGTGGGGGAGAGGCTTGTTTATAAATGCAGTAACCCAAATAAACAATAGGTTACAAAGAACTTCTCCAGCAAAGGTAACTGCTTACACATTATTTCAGCCTATCAAAACTCAAGGATTTGTTATTACTTAGGGTGAAATCTGGTCACATTGACATCAACGGTAAAGCTCCCTTCAAAGTCATTTTTCCCAGAACAAAAAGGTTTGGCAAAAGCAGCTGAGACACAGAAAAGATGAATGAATCCTCTCTGTATTTAAATAGACAAATATGTAATGAATGGTAAGCGGAAGAGCCACCTCTCAGAAAATGAAAGCATTAACCACACCACTGCCTTATTACAGAACTGCAGTTGTTCGCTAGGGTGAACTTTGCCTCCTTGTATCCATCCTCAAGGTGACGTCGCAACTTGTAATCATTAATGGACTGTCCCTGTAATGGAAGGGCGGCTGTACGGACTGGATATTGGTCAGAGCTGCTTCGGGAAGCCAGAAGTTACTGAAAATGTCGAGCAGGTATCACAAAGCAGCAGCTGATGGCAATCTGGACCTCTTGAAAGAAGCCACTAGAAAAGATCTCAATACTTCAGATGAAGATGGGATGACGCCCACCCTTCTGGCAGCATACCATGGGTATCTAGAAGCTCTGGAAGTCATATGCCGGAGGGGGTGAGTGAGTCAGCCTCCATTCCTTAAAGCTTGTTGCTCAAAACTATAATTAGTGTGTATTTCTGATGCTGCTATGACACCAGACTCAAAAGGCTGAAAATCCTGATAATTTCTTTCAGTGCATTGTCAAAAATTGTTTCTCCTTGTTCACATGGGTTTAGGCCTAGAACCTGCAAACAGGACTGTACGTGGGGTTGGTGAAGCTCAGACTAATGGAGGAGAAGTTAGCCAACAGCTTTTCATGGTTATATATCTTTGGAACTGGCTTTAAAGGCAAATGCCTTGTTTGCAACATTTTTAGCAAAAAATCTGTCTCATTTGCTCCCTAAATTGCAGTTAATAGACACCAGTGAAGATTTAATGCTTTCCAGGGGCAAGTCACAATAGATAATTTTGAGACAATAACATCTAAAATTGTTATTTCTCTGTTTTTTTATAGTATTAGCAACTGCCATCATGCTAAAAATTGTAATACTGTTTCAGAACTTGGGTAGGATCCTTGCAAACTGGAAAAGAAAATAGTAATATTTCTCTAAATATTCCCTAATAGTAATATTTCTCTTTGTTATCATTTAAATGTACAATGTTAAAAGGTATTATTGAAAAGGCCATTACCTCTCCATATCACTGCAGTATTCTCTCTGCTTGGAGCCTACCTTTTAAGCTGTGATTCTCTAGCAAGATTTAATAGAAGAGAAATACAGCAAATAAAATATCCTTTTGGGATGAAATGAAAATTAAATTGACCTGTATTTTCAATCATAATAGTTTAAAGAAGATTGGAGGGAAAAGTTGAATAACTATTTGGATATACTTAGTTTTCTTTTCTTAAAAATAGAATTGAAAATATAAAATACAAATAGGTTTGTCATCAATTTGCTTTAAAGCTCATTGAGCTCAGGTGTGGCTGTAATAGCACAATAAAAAAGACCTTTGGATTCTATGGTTATGGCTGTGTCCCCAGGGAAAGCAAAAATAGACTGGCAGTTTTTCAACTTGTATAATTAAGGCAGCTCCAAGAAAATACCTAGAGTCAATAAAGGTTTGTCTCTGAACACCTAGAAGACAGAATGAGTACCTAAGGAACAAATAACTAAGTAATCTTTTCAAAATGTGAGTTAAAAATGTTTTCTAGCGTATATGCTCATAGAAGTCACAGAAGATGACACAAAGCTAAGAATTTTTATGTATTTGTTATTTAATGTATTTCTAAGTCTTTTTTTGGGGGGGCGGGGAGGGGTAGAGGACAGCATTGGGATAGCATTGCTCTCAAAAATATCAAACATATACTTTCACTTCTATTTTAATCCAAGATTTCTTGACACAATCAGTAGGCTGGGGCTGTGAGAGATATGGCTGTAGTCTCACTAGTTTTCTTGGGAGAAGCTGAACTTCAGAAAATGTTCAATCTGTTCTGCAGTCAGGCAGTGTTTTCTTGTGAGAAAGTATTTTAAATTTTTTAATAAATTCATCCTTTCCTTGAAGCAAAGAAGGTTTCCTGACAAAGGCACTAAGATACAGGATGGTTTTCTCTAGAGTGTTTGCAGATTTTAAGACTCTGAAGCCTGAAACACATTCACCCTTGGAGAATGTAGCAATACTAAAAATAAGCCCTTTCATCTTGAAAGAATTTGTCTTCCCAGGCATCAAGAGATGTTTTCTCTGCCTGCTTTGAAGGTACATGGATGGAGGCAAGACCAAGTAGCAGATCTGCTCTCTTTTGTGTGAGCCTCCTTCTTCATGCTTGAGAAAGCAGGGAGAGAGGAGTATGAGATGGCAAAGTAGATGTAAAACTTTACCCAAAGTCCCCCTGAGCTGGAAATTGACACTCTGGTTTGTGAATTGTTTGAGACTCAAAGGCTGGCAGGCTCCAGATGGAAAAGGGACCTCAAACAGCTCTGAAGGGACCGGGGGGAGGATGGATGACCCAGCCCTTCCAAGGCCCTGGATAATGCAGCCAGTTGCTAATGTGGGAATTAAGGAATCTGGCATGCTTTGCCACAGTCAGGCAGCTCCCCAGGGCACAGCCACAAAAGCAGAAATATGTACACATGGTTTCCACATGTCTAAGTGGAAAAACTTTGATCCTCAGCTGCCACCTCCCTGTAGAAATGCCTGCACTCTCGCAGCCTGGCCTGCTCGGGGTTTCTCAACACAAGCAGCTGCATGCCTCAGTTCTACATGGCCACCAATCTCCTACTTGCCTGTAGCATTTTAGGCTGAAGGATGTTCTGATGTTCTCAGAATTGGCCCTCAGCAAATATGTTAGTGGTTTTTGTTTTTGTTTTCCGGAGATATTCATTGCCAGAGACCAACATCTGAAGGAGATTTTATGATAGGATGTACAATTTCATCCAGGGTACAACTGCCATGCAGCAGATCTCCAAGACATTGAAATGCTTTAACCCCCAAGAGTGGAAATTCTCTTTGTGAATTTTGCCACTGGCTCCAAAGTTATTAAAGGCTTTGGAATACTGTGGCTGCCTGAACTGTTGGTCACAGATGACCCAGGTTTTGATCTGAACCACGGCTGATGTTGATCCCACCAAATAAGAATGAAAAGATTCAAGCCAATTCTAGTCTGCAAGCAGCAGCTCAGTGTGAAGTCAGTGCAAGAGTTAAAAAGAAAGCAATATTTTTCACTGGCTTTAAATTTGATTGAAAAGACATGGTATTTTATTTTCAAACGAGCTTCTGCTTTCCAAACCCCATGAGCAAAGAAGCTTAAGGAGAACAAAAGAGCTGAAGAAAAACAATAGCATCTATCTCAGCTTAATCCGACAGCGATAGAGACAAATGTGTAATCAGGGCTTTATTCCTACAAAAAAAAAGTGACTGCATGGACATATTAAATATGCATCGCTGTGATCAGTGAAAAATCCTCCTAATATTGTCCCTGTGTTTGACAAGCAAAAAGAAAGAATCACCAAAAAGCCTCTAAAATATTCTGCCCAGAAGCTGTTGAAACAATTTTACCATCAATTCCAATGAGTATAAGTCAAAGCCTGAGCCTGCTTTGAGCAAAGTCAGTGGCAGAGCAGTCAGAGCTGCAGCCTCCTGCCTGTGCACCAGTGCCTGCTTATTTCTGCCCTATTGCAGGAGGCAGATGAGACCAGCAGGGAGCAAATGAAGCCATGCCAACAGCCCTGACAGACCCAGGATGACATGAAGGAAACACCCCCGCTTCATTATGGGGATCTGCAGGCACTCTCAGACCCGAAAAGCTTGCTTAATGCATAGAAGGGCAAGAATTAGAGCTTATGCCACACAGGCAGCCAAATTCAGTGCTTTGGTAAGTAGGTGCAGCACTGATCCCCAGAATGGAGCTAAGCTGATTCCTTTTGATTGCGCTGTACTCCTCACAGCAAAGCTGAGGTAAACATTTAATACCCATTCAGTTCCACTGCAGTGTTATGCTTGGGAACGTCCAGCTCACTCTATGCTATTTTCCTTCTCAGAGGTGATCCAGACAAATGTGACATCTGGGGGAGCACTCCTCTCCACCATGCTGCTTGCAATGGTCACATCCAATGCGTTTCTTTTCTGATCAACTTCGGTGCCAATATATTTGCTCTGGACAATGACCTCCGCACTCCTCTTGAGGTGGCTGCCAGCAGAGATCGCCATGAATGCGTCAGAATCCTGGACAAAGCTGCCACGGAGCAGAACGTGCTGAATCCAAAGAAGGTCTCCAAACAAAAAGCCCAGGCCCAGAGGAATGTGGAGAAACAAATCAAGGAATGTGAGAAGCGACAAGAGAAACACCAGCATGAAATGAACAGGAATTATATGAAAGAAAAGGTTGGCACAGTAAATTCTTCCAAAGGGACACACTCCAGGGTAAAGATGCCTAGTCTCTTCACTTCAAATACAACACCTTCTTTCTCCAAAAATCTGAAAGACACCTTCAAACTGAGGGCAAAAAAGACAGCTGGTAGCACAAGAAGTCAGGAAACACAAAGCAATGGCCAAGAGGATGACAAGGATAGAAGAAGTGTGATGCATTTATTTGATGAGAAAGAAGAGGATGAATTACTGGATAATGACAGTCAGCTCTCCATTTTCAAGAGGCCAGGTCTCGGCAAGATTGTATTTGGAAGAAATTTGGCTGCAGATGTAAATCCTGAGTCTTCTGAAAAAGAAGGAATAAGCTTTAAAATGTCCAGCGAGCTTTTTCAGAATGAAAATGCTGAGAATGGCAGGGAAGATGATGTTGAAAATGGTGCTGATATCCCTTGGCAGGAGGAGGAAGTCATTTGGGATGATGAGGAAGCAGAAAACACGCCCCTTGAGGTATTTCTGGCATCACAGATGCTGGATGAATTTCTTCCAGTCTTCATGAGGGAAAAAATTGATTTAGACACCCTGATGCTATGTTCTGATGAAGATCTACAAAGCATTCAGATAGAGCTGGGGCCAAGAAAGAAGGTCCTGAATGCCGTGAGTAAAAGAAGACAAGCACTCAAGAACCCTGGAAGGACTGTAGATACTTGCTTATAAATCAATGTACCTGTTGCTGTAACCTGCACACTGATTATCTTCTCCTGTTTCAAAATAGCATGCAATTCTTTTCAGACATCTGCTAAAGCAAAAGGCAAAGAGGTTACCAATTGCTTTAGGATATACAGCAAGGCCCAAGATTTTGCTCTCCACATAGGTGGCTGTGGTACACAGAATGTTAATTCAAGCACATTCTGCCTAAAAGAAACAATGTGAAGGTAAAGAACTAAAAGCCCGAGATTCAAAGCTTTTTCTCCCTGTTTATGGGGTTGAATTTCTTTTAATCTGAATAACTTAAAATATTATTGGAGGCCAGCCATGCCACATCCTTTAGTAAAACCCTTCCCCTCTTCTCCAAACCACAACAAAAAGAACATCCCCAAAGCTGGAGAGCTTTGAGTTTTCTCCTTTCACTTCTGTTAGGTTGCTACAAACTGCCCTTCCTGGTACTGATGTTATGTTAGAAGCAGAATCTGAACCTTGATTTCAGCTGTGGCTCATTGACTCTTATAACTTCTGAATTAATATAAATAAGAGTAATTTACAGCAAGTTTTCTGTGTTTGTCAGTCAAGTTTCTTGCTACTGCATTGATATTAATTTAAAAATACATTAAATACCTTGCCAAGAGATGTTTGGTGTGAGTTGCATGTTCTTTTCTCTTGTCTCACTAGACTGGACCCAGTTACCAGCACCCATCATGTCCTAAGTGGCATCAAGATGCATTACTTTTAACTACAAGAGGCTGAGGTTTTATTTTCAACATTTTTGATCTGTTTTGCTACATCCTGAGCTTGGTTCCTACAGGGTGCATTTGTCATGCAAAGTCCCAGAAACCAGGACTGTTTCACCCAGCATTTTCTGTTGATCATTGTCAGCCTCAGCCTGAAAAGTGCATGTAACTGGGTACACATACACTGAGCCCACGAAAAGAGAAATAAAATGATACAGTGCTTCTGTGGAAGCTCCCGCTCTTTACAGTCCATCTGGAGACACACACATCAGGCTTCTCTTCATCTGTCTTGGACCTGTTCCCTTGGGAAGCCAGCACTATCTGATATGAATTAATCACTCCTGTTAAGTCTTGTGAATCTAATAATAAGGCTTTTGTAGCAGCCATGCTCTGGCTAAGATCTCAGGTTTTAGAGGCACAAATATTAACAGGACTTTTACCTTTAAATCTCTTTTTATATCTTTCCATTAATCAGCTATGATTTTTTCCTTCAGAGTATACTGCATTTATGGACACTAATCCTAGTCAATAATCTATTTCTCATGCTTCCTTCTTTCCACATCTCCTTGTTTCTTTGTTTTGTTTGTGATGATTACTTTTCTTGGCTGGACTTTATTCTGCATTCTTTTCTCCTTGGATTGCCGTACTTCAGCACGTTGATATTTTCTTCTGTTAAGCAGTCACATCAAAATCCTGTGCTGTGCAACCTTAAATGACTGCTGTGTTCAGCACAGTAATTAAATCAGGCAGCATCCCCCAGCCTCTGTGTTATTAACTTGCTAGTTTGTTTTGGTTTTAGCTAAGAAACTCCCAAATGTTTAACAAAACAAGAAGCAAATGATGAACCTCTGATATTCAAAGGTACATGACAAATGGATTGTGAAGGGTCAAATCCTGTCATTCTCAGTCACATAACTGATGTAAAAGTGGAGGGCAGTTTGCCTGACTAGGCCTACAACCCTTATTCCCTATCCTGATTTACCTGCTAAGCTATACTGCCATTTTGCAATGTAACCTGGACATCATCTAGGATTGGCACTCTCCCCACACAGTCAGCCCCTCTGTTTACCTGCCTAAACAAATGCTTGTGACTTACTCCATCAAACCATCAGTGAATGGTGTCACTCATGGAGGACCTGTTCAATGACTGCTATTACCACAGAGCAGCTTCAGCGGCTCCATCTCTGCTATTCCAGCAGGGAATTGAGCAGAAACACAAATCCAGTCTTTGAAGTGTTCTGTGCAGTTCAACAGCACCCGCTGCACTGCTGGCCAGAGTGCAAGGCAGAATTAGATCTTGTTAAAGGTGAAACAAGCCAATCCTCGCAGGTGCGGATGGCCAAGGACAGTGTGAGAGCCACAGCCCCATTGCTATGATGTATGTGTCACCGCCAGGGAAGCCAGGCTTGTCCCCACCCTGCTCTCAGCCTCAGCAGCAGCAGAGCAAGGAGATGCCTCCTGTTCCTCCTTGCAGCAGAAGCAGCAAGCCCAGCCTCAGTGCTCACTGCAGCTTCACTGGCTGAATTCCACCATCCCTGACATAAAAGGTTGAGACGAGGTCTATACTGCTCTGAAGGCTTGTCTCTAGGACAAGATGGTGAGCATAATGCACCTTTTCAGGCCAGATTTTAAACAACTGGATTAGATCCTTTTATCCAGGGAAATGTTTTCCAAGACTCTGCTAAACATGCAGGGGCCCGTTGCTGGTTGGAGCCAAATGGAGGTACCCATGAAGGCACCTGGAGAAAGTACATCTTAGGAGTACCAAAGAGCGAGTATTTCTAAATTGCACCAAAAACCTTTCTTTGCATATTCATCTGTAAACCTGCTTAACTGCTGAGACCTCTGACAAACAGAGATAATGGCTGGGACTATCTGCACATAAATTGGTTGATTCAGCTGTCACAAGCATCGAGCTTGCTTGTTTCAGTATATCATCAGGCATCTGCAGTAACTCCACAGAGCTAGCATATACAGCACAAGATCTACAGGAGACCCTTGTCCTTCTGGAGCTGCATCTAGAGAAGCTGAATAGAAAGCCCCACAGAATCCGACATGACACATTTTTAGGCAACTGAGTAAACACCAATATGTCTACCCTTTTAAACTGGGAAAAACAACAACAACAAAAAACCCACACTCCTAGCCCTTTTCTTGCAGGGAGGGTTGTCCTGGAAATCGGCCTCTGGTATAACAGCCATGTGGAACAATAGAGGAAAAAATAGTAAGAATATGTACGTTTCATTTTTTTTCCCCACTCATGTTTTGATGTATCTCCAGAGTTTTCCATCAACCTTTTTGTTTCTTTTACAATTTGAAAGTATTTAAATAAGTGAATCCTAGATCTCACTCCTTAGTAACATTCATATAGCACATTTCAGCTGGAGAGAATATATGTATCATGTGTGATCTTGCAGTCCAATCCAAACCCAAATTGTAAAACCATGAGATCTCATACAAACACAGCTCTGCCAACTACAAGATTTTCTTTCCTTGAGGATTTGTTGCTTTGCACTGGACAGACATCAAGAGGAGGGAATGTCAGCGCAGGACAATGACTGCAAAACTGAGTATCACAGTGAAGCAGAGCAGTCTCTATTTTTCCCCATTGTGATCACATTTACCACAACAGGAGTCACTGCAACAACTGACTTTCTTCTTGATCTTCCAAAAAAAAAAAAAAAAAAAAAAAAAAAAAAAAAAAAACCCAAACAAAAAAAAAAAAAAAAAAAAAAAAAAAAAAAAAAAACACAGACTACCCGAAACAGACAAGCAATGGACAACAAAATGAAAGTCCAAGAAAAACAGCAGTAGCTATTTATTTTTAACATAAATGCAAGTTACACAATTCTTGAGACACTAATCTGTAAGAGAATACAACACAGAAATTAAACCTATTATTTGCCCCCCAAAAATCTAAGATGACATACAAGCAACTTCCATTGTAATTGAACTGAATCCTCTTCAAGAATTCAGAGGTAAAACGCTGAAGCCAGGCTCCCAGAACCTCCTACTGCCAATGAAAGCTGAGAACACTGAGTTTTCAGACTCGGGTCTTTGGACTGGCTCCATCTACTTTTTAAAGTGCATAGTCTGTAGAACAGTACATGTAAAAATAAACTGTATTCATTTTCTTCCCAAACACTATGCTTCATCTCAAATTACAAACTTTGTTCCATACAGGTACAGAACTGGAATAATATTGTCATAAGTCGTTAAGTGCAAGTTTCCATACAGCTCCTGAATTATGGAACATCCATGGCTGTCACATTTGCCTCATGCTAGGGGAGATCTGTCACTGAAGTAACAGACTCAGCCAACACACACATTTCTGAACACTTCACAAATGACACGAAGAAAAAACATGTCTAAAAATACAAGGGTAACTTTGCTATAATTAAAAAAATGTAAAAGCAAACAGAGAAATACCTGTTCTTGTTTCAACTGATACAAACAACATCAGTGGAGTTACATTTTTACCCTCGTGAACACATCCTTTGGCCTTATGCACTTACTGGTCTGGTACACCTCCATGATAAAATTGTGTAAATTACAAACTCTGCCACTTACTACCTTTTTCCAACTAATTTACACCAAGCTTATAGTTTGGAGTATTACTTACATCACACCTGCACTGTGCTCATTAACCTCTTCTATACTTACTTATGCACCATCTAGGGCTTTAACACTAACTGCTTCTGAACCTCCTTCCTCTTGCTCCATTGTATTCTGTCATCTAATCCTTCCACAGAACGAAGAAACACTTAACAGCCTACATGAAATAATACGCAAGTAGAAATAAAATTTCACAAGGCACAACTCTAGCTCAAGACAGGCATTTGTCTCCAGGGCAATGGCTATTTTGCAGCAGATGATCAATCTTTTGTAAGGCAGTTACATAACAGCACAAAACTGGAACTTTTCCTTCCGTAGAACATCACTGGGTTCCTCTGCAGCAGATACCCACTGATGCCTGGTACAGCCAAGCTGAAACTATTTGCCTGTATACTTGAAGTTTATCCCACCAAACTCAGTTAGCATTGTTCCAACCTTCAAGAAACTTAGAAAAGAATTTACGAATGCTATGGATTAATCAGAAAATCTCCCAACAGAATACAGATAAAAGTTAAATCAAAACACATTTTAGTGCTTACATTTTGCATGACTCCTTGCAAAAAAAAAAGTTGCAAAAATCCAACCAGGAATGTACTAGAGAAGGTATTGAATATAGTTTCCTCTCAGTTAAAAGGTGCATAATAGTAACTCTGACTTTGCACTCTTTGAGCCTTCCTAAGCCAGGTCTTTTATGAAAAGAAATCTAACTGTAGGGAAGGCATCACTCTTTATACAACAGTCCCACTCTGGAGCGTGCTCTTAAATGGAAAAGATGCGGGTCTGAGGGCAGGAAATGGGGACTGTCAGGGGCTGACAGTAAGAATGGCAACTTCTAGATCCCAGTCTGAGCTGGAAGGGAAGATATGTGCTGTAGTCTGGGTGGGCTGTGTTCCCAGGAGAGACTGAAGACTAGGTAACTGCCAGTGTAGTACTGAAACCACAATTGTATTTGAAGTACCACCACAGTTAAACATGTCAAATTCCATTCTCCGAACTGCTGTCTTCTACTCCAGTAGAAATTACCCCTCTAAAACCATGAAATCTACCTGCAGATTCCCGCTACAGAAATAATTAAGGAGGAATGTGCTGATTCCAGAATTGTACCAATACATAAAAATACCCTTGTTAGCGTCAATGCAAATATCTAATACTTGCCATTACATGAGATACATTTACTAGTAATATTGCAGGTATCTAACAATTGTCATTAGAAAACACTGTTGAAATTTTACTTTTCATTCTTGAAAGTTGTAGAAGCCTGCCTTTCTCGTTAACAAAAAAAACAAGGAAACTAAGTGCAAATGATTTTCTTCATATTTTCTCTCCTTGCTGGCATTGTAGACTTCTCTCTTTAGTTACCAGCTGACCACGAATCATAAACAAATTTTGCTGCTACTGTATCTTCAACCGCCATCCCTGAAATAGAATTAAAGTCATCTTCAAACAGTTCTTCAGCTATATGAAATAATATAGCTTCAGAAAGGAACAGAAGGATTTAGGAAGTTATCTAATTGGACAGGAACAGGATTAACTCCCCAGCCCAAACACCTACAGTATTATCTTCAAAGTTACTGCCATCATGTAACTGTTGTGTGTCCTATATGAAGTTAATGTAATAGCATGGATCTGATTTTCTGATTGTCAGCGTTCACATCACAGTTTGACCTTTTCAGATATGCCATGCAGCTCAGAACATGGTAACTCATCACTACTACTGCTCCTTCCCCTGAACATCAGCTCCAACCCCCCAGTGCACTGTCACATTATCTGTAGATCAGACAGACGGCAGAGGCATGACAACAGGACATTCAGGTTGGAGCTGTCTTAATAACACTGCAGTCATGTTGAATAATTGTGAAATGGAAAATGTACTTTTCCTATTATTTGTTTGCTGTCTTATCACTTTTCCTTATAATCAGTCCTGCCAGATAAATAAAAAGGGAAATAAAAAGGAAAAATGGAAATCACAGTCTAGTTCCTTTTGGGAAACACGTTGCCACTGCAGTTTTGAAGTGATCAGCAGCTTTCCCATGCATGGAGGACCTAATAACAAGGCATTGTTTTCTGTCAGGCTTGCACATAGGAGGGGCTGTTCTTACCCAACGATTTAAAGACTGTCGTTTTCTCAGGCAGGGCTGGTTTTGTACCATTCAGTACCTCTCCCAGCTCAGCAAAAATCTCTGCCTGTGAAACAAATACATATTTATACAGAAACATAATATCTATATGTACATTAAAACTTTTTTTCTGAGTGACTTCAAAAGAAACTCCTCCAGTTCTGCCATCTCATAACTGATGGAAACCATATTTGTTCTGCACAAATATTAAAAGAGAAAAAGAAAACTCCAATAAACCTAAAACAGTCCCTCCCATCAAATTTCTGCAGATCAATAACTGTCTGCTTGGCTTCTGTTGTCCAGTCTCTAGAGGCCTGATTTGTGTCAATCACACTGAAATCTTACAGGAAGAAAGTTACAGGTTTTAATAAAAAGATTTGAAAAATATGTAACAACTACCAAACCGTGCAGGAAACGTACATTTTTCAAAACAATCATTTGTTGTTGTACACAAAGGCCAATGCTGAAAACATGCTATTGTAGTATGGTGCCATGTAATGGTTGATACTGAAGGTACATGGTTCTGTCATAGACATAGAGAACTTCCCATTTGAAATCTGTTTTTATCTTTCAGCCTGTACCTGGAAATTCTTAACAACCACATTTGGTGCTTTAAAAAGTTGCAGTGCAGCCCATCATCCGCACTAGCTCACTTCCAATACAAGCCAACTGCCACAAAGAGAAGGTCCATCTTTCAGAAAAGTCTTACCCTTGATAATATAACATCTCCTGATTCAGTTAGAGCAGCCTCTCTGGAATCCACAAACAGAACAGAATTCTTCATCAGTTCATCATCCAATTCTCGCCAGTCTGGTCTGCTTGCTCCAACAGCTAAGACAATGAAACTGATGAACTTGGGAAGAATGTTTAAAGCAAATTCAAAACATGTTTTGTCCAAAAGACACATGTGAAGTAATACTGGACATCAGTGTGGAAATGTAATATACAATCTGACATTAGCACTGGTGACATGTTCACTGATTTAAAAAAAAAAAAAAACTAAAAAACTAAAAAACACACACACCAAAACCCACAAAACAGGATGTACCTGAACAACTGGAAAAGGCTGGGATTTCTCTCAACCTGGCCTCAGCTGTAATGCTGAGGCATACATGGCCTGCTTCTATAAGGTGGTAACCTCTTAAATTTCCATTAATGTCAGTTAAAGATGACATTGAGTCAAACCCTCCAAAAGCATTACTGCTCATTAAAATGTACAGCAACCTTGACCTCTAGTCAGACAGATGCTGCTGTTGACAAAGGTCTCATATTCCTCCTAAGCAAAACCAGAACAACTGGCATCAATTGGCCATTGAAGTGCTGAAGTATTAAAATGCAACTCCTCGTGAAGCAAATCTCACATAAGCGAGATTCTTCGCTGGCACTGTTTCCATCTCTTTGGTAGACTAGTCAAACTGCTCCTATCAAATAATGCTAAAAAAAAAGAGAAGGGGATATACCTTAGCCTTACACACCCTTAGCCTTTCATCATCACACATCTTTATATTTCTTGTATAGTTATGAAACTATAACTATAGGTACAAAACAAACAAGCCTTTGTTAGCAGCCTTGAGAATGACACCAATACAGAAGTGTGAGGTAATTACTCTTTTCTGCTTACAGAAGGCAGAATAAACCTCAATCATTTGGCAAGGCAACTCGGGGAAGATAATCTTAAGGTTAAACAGACTACATCTCTTCTGCAGACAGTGACCTCGGTATCTGTGGCTGCCAAGTTAACAGATGGTATTTGTCCCGTGTCCCCCTCTCCCCCACTGCCCAGTGTTAACTAACATAGCTCCTCTAAAACATTTTATATTTGATTTGTCAGAAGAATATCCTTTGTCTGTAGACTCTGGGTAGCTGAGGCATAAGAAAATCATCTCCCTTGGTCCATTATCTTTTGTACCCTCCTCCTCTTTCATCAGATCATTGCCAAATGACCTGAATTTTATCATCCTTCAATTTGATCCAGACTGTGTCTACGCTGTGTGTCTATAGAGAAAAATAAGATTTGAAGAATCCCTCAATTATCCTTAACAGATGAGATGCAAAGTATTTTGCAGCAAAGACCTGTACATGCAGAGCTGAATGTTACTAATTAGGATATTTAAACCTACAGCTTCCATTGACTCCCTGCAACTTTATAAGCAGTATAAAATGAGCAGATTATAGATATCTAGAGAAACTGAAAACAAATCAAGGAGTTTAACTTCTTAAGTACAGAAAGCTCACTATAAACTTCTTATAGGTTCATAAAAGCTTTACTGTAGTCAAATGTTTTTTAAAGTGTCCAACTGTTATGGAGTAACAAATTCCATGTTGCCTGAATGCCTCTTCAAACAGCATGAATGCCTAAATGGAGGAAAAAAAAAAAAGGAAAAAAAGACAAAGAAAGGAGAAGGGTTTTTGTGTATGTGTCGCCTCAGTGACTGTAGATCTTAATTGATTTTGGTTGTACTTCTGGCTCCCATGCCGCAACATAACACAGACAACATTGAATGACAAAAGACTAAATTGAGTTTGAAAAATTGGTAGGATGCTGCTGGAATGTGGGAACTTCCTTTAAATCGTCTCCTCTGACAAGTCGCTTTTGTCTTATTACCACGCCATTTGGAAAGTGCACAAGGTCATCTGAATCAGGCCCACAATTAATAAAACAAACAAATCTGGCCATGTCCAGAGACTCCAAATAATACCATGACAACATCATTACAAGGCAGTAAAAAAACCAAACCTCCCCATACTTAGAAGTCAAACTATGAAGTTCTTAGTTATTGCATCTAAGTCCAGTAAAAATCAATGTGATCAGCCCCAAAAGGAACAAATAGAGAAGCCTATGAATATGGATGAAGGAAAGATGACAGATACCAGGGAAACAACAGAGTAAGCAGGAATCACTTTGGAAATAACATTTTTGTATGGGCTATTTAAATGGAGAGCAAGTGAACATCGAGCAACAACATGGTGGCAAAGATGGTGCATGTGATCATACATGATAATAAATGTGTCCTTTAAATGATAAGAACATAGCATACCATTGATATGGGCACCTGGTTTTACCCAGTCTCCAAATAAAATTGGTGTTGTTGCCATGGTGACTGTTATAATCACATCAGCCCCTGTAACTGCCTCCTGTGCAGAAGAGCAGACCTGCACCGGACCATTAACTGAACTAGCAAACTTCACTGCATTTTCTTTTGTGCGATTCCATATCCTGACCTTCAAGGAAAAAAAGGACAAAACATATCAACCTGGAGAATTTCTCCTTGCTGAAACAGAACAGACTTTGTTTCAGTTTTCAGTAGATAGTTACATCAATCCTAACTTTTTTTTTTCCTTTAGCGTTGTCATCATACAAGTAAATTTCACAGGTGGGCAGCTACATTTGAATAGCTGTTTTGCAATGCCAGAATAACAGCTCCTTGTAAAGCCGTATTTATAAAATACGAGTATTTCCAATACATTTAATGGAAAGTCACAGAAAGCTCACTCAAATATGGCATACGTACTAGGATTTTCTCAGACAGAAAAAAAAAAACATCTGAAACTTGACTTTGTTTCCAATACATTTGTTTAAAGACCAACATTTGAGCAAGAAATTCTACAGTTGCTCAGAGTATTACTGGGTTTTGTAGAAACAGAAACAAAATATGATTAATCCCTTAAGTGAAACTTTATTGTCTGTAGTATGTTTTATTTATAAAATGTGCTCCTGAAACATCATAGACAAAAAATAAATGTACCCTGGTAAGTTGTGTCCATTACCTCTTTAAATGTAAACAGCTCCATGAAGATATCATAATGGCTATATGCTTGAACCCCAGCTCCCAAAATGCACAGTACTTCTGCAAAAGCTGGCATTAACAACTAAATGGTATCAAACATACAAAAAAGCATATGTAAGACAATATATTAACAGATATAACAAATAGCTATTAAAATACTACAAAAGAAAGCAGTAATCTTAATGCTTTTAAACAAAAAAAAAAAATCATGGTTTTATGCAAAAGCTAGTATTAATTCCTAATAATAGAAAACAACATTCAATAACCACTATACACATATATACACATAATAATGCAAAATCTAGTGTCAATAGTACCAAAGTACCCCTTGGCTTGATTCTGGGTTTGAATTGTTTAGGTTTGTTAAGTCTGAAATTCAGGCTCAGCATGCAACAGTGTGAACCACCACAGATTCTGTGGCCTTGGCACACACTAATAGTAGTATAATGCATCACATCTATGTGATTAATGAAGTGTAGAACTATAGTGTTGATGTTCTGTACTGGCTGAGAACAGGGCTCACAATAACGAAAGCTATCAATACTGAAAGTGGTAGCTGTGTGGGTAAACTGTTCCTGGCAGCCCCAGAATAAACCTTCTTTTGCAGTTGTGAAGCCATGAATCATACCACAAGCAGAACTTGGCATTGTAAGAGGCAATCCAGACTGAACCAAGGCTCCTTCAAGTGCGGTGATATCCTCTCTCTCTGCTGCCTCCTACCTGTCTTTTCACTGGGACGTTCCCAGTTCCTTTTTCCCCTCATATATCAACATCACATTACTTTCAGGTTCCTCTCACCCCTTGTTGAATGGGCTGAGCAAGTAAAAGGAATTATGCAGTGGCTGAACTGAAGCTGCTCAGATGTAGATTGCTCCTTGGCTCCCAGGTAGTCTAAAACAAATCAGATAGGAGCTAAGCTCTTTCTCTCAGTTGAGCATTAACAGGATGTCTCTCCTCTACTCAGCTCCTGACATTCCCAAAGCTTTTAGGAACTTAATACCTTTGCAGCTTTCAGCTCTGTCACATTTGATTGAAATTGGTCCATGGATTTAAAATTTACTAGTAAGGTACTAACAGACAAACACAGTCGTAATTAAGTAATTTTTTTTTGGTCTTTTTTCCTGCTTTGCCCATGTCCACATATGAAGTTGAGGTAATAGTGGGCCCATTTAACATTTTTCCTTATACATAAAATATTTCCTCAGATACCCTGTATTGCTACATACATTTATCCTGTATCCCAAAAATATCACAATCTCTACATCTAGACACAACAGATGGTGAAACTCCTGATTTAGAAACCTGAGAAAGGAATTTTCCTAAAACCATGATATGGTTTTAGGAAAATATGCACATATGCACCACGTACTGTAAAAACAGGAATGTGAGGAAGAAATACTAAAATTCAGTTCTGTGGTTGCTTTTGGTTTTCTGGTTTAGTTTTTGCCTGTGATTCACCAGTTCTTGGCAAGGGGGAAGAGACAGCTGCTGGAGTCCAGCCCTAAGCTATCCTTGTGTCTTGTTTATGCATTTGCTGTGGCCACTCACTTCTGTATAAAAAGCTTTTGAACTGTGTAGGCTCTCAACGCTTATTCTGCTGCAAGACAATTGGAAAAAAAAAATCTCATTGATCACATTTTTCAGTAGCAAGAACTCTTTTTAATGTTCCTTTCAAAGACTCTGAAGCACTGATTTCAAAGGTTCCTAGCATAAAAGCAATGGGTCTTTGAAAAGTGAATGCCATAAAGGGGATAAGATGACAACTATGAGCTAAATTCAAACACTCCTGAAAATTTCCCAAAACAGCAGACGACAATGAAGGGTCTGATCTTGAAGTCCCTTCAGCAGCCAAGCTGCTTTGAGGCCAGCAGAGCATTGACTGTGTAAAAACTGTCAGAACTGTCCAAGTATAGAATGGCTGAAATGAATGAGGTCCTATAACCTAATGTTTGAGGAATCTATTGTAAATTGTTCTGTCCCTTGGACCAGGGGAAGCTCTCAGGGACAGGTTCTTCACTCCAATTTTATGTCAGTTTAGTTCTATTGCCATGGATAGATTTAGGCTGGCAGGAAGACTGCCACTAACAAAGTGGTAAGGTCAGCCTTCGATCCGATGTAAAGCTGATGGGTAAAAAACAAAAGTATTTTTCAGCTCTGGCTGTCTTCTTATTGCCTCATTCTTTGAGGTGGAGACTAAAACACTGCTGTGTGATGGAAGGTGACTTGCTCTCTTCCCACTACTAGCAGTCCAGACAAATATTGTTTTTTAAAAAGAATTTGAAAGCAACAATTTCCAACTGAAATTGAAATGATGTAGAGCAACATACACTAAGATTTACATCACCTGTCTTCAGATACTGAAGTCTGTAGTCCGGGCTAGTCACCTGGACATCTTCCAGTGACAACAGAAAATGACAGACAGTCATTACAAGTCATCCAACTATCTTAGGCATCACCTGTCTTAAGAGGACTCACGTTGCCCCCTGGAAATACACCTTTTTCCTCTTTCTCCATGTCCAGTGAAACCCGCTGTACTGGCCTGACAGCAGAAAATACACATCTAAACAAAACTGAATACATTACCACAGCTGTATAGCCATAAAAAGCATGTTAAGACAAGCACAGAAGAAAAAGTCACAGAGGAAACCTCAGTAAGTTCCCTGAGGGGTATGCAGAACAAACCACAAAAACACAGCACAGATTCCTTCTCCCATCACATACGAAATATTAAAGCCAAACATGACTCACCCAATTAAAGCAGAAAATTGTGCTTTAAGTTTTCCCTGAAAGTACATACGTTATCATAATTCTAATTTAAAGCTATATTTGAAGAAAACTGACATGCAGTGAAAGCTATTTACATCACTCCCTCTAGTTATTTTATATATGTAGCACCACTAACTGATTCTGTTCTGATTTAGGAAACAGAAGACATACCTTGGTAGCTATTGCAGAAACTGCTGCTGTTCGTTTTGCTGTAATGACACTGCCATCTAGGACCTTTTAAAAAACAACATCAGACTGAAATGAACAGTGAAAACATGAGCAGATGCCAAATATTTTCACCAATCTGTGAATTACATTCATTACATAAAATGCGTAACTAAAAATGTAATTAGTATTACAGCAACCACAAACCATATAAACCACATGTATAAAGTGGGCAGATTCTCTGCCTATTCCAGTTCTTTCATGCCATTCCACCAGCACAAATAGAGTGAAAAGTTGTCAAAGCTGAGCCACCCCTAACTCACATATAGCTGTTTGTGCAATGCAGTTCCCTAGGCCTCCAGCACAGGGAATAGATTGATACAACTGCAATACTCTGCACTCCAATACAACCAGGGACCAGGCAAGCTGGTAGTGATTCCCGAGCTGCAGTCTTAGTCTATAACAGAGGGGTGACAAGGAACCATGGAATTCCTTACATATATATCACACATGGTGGGGCACTCCAGCCTCAGTGTGTATTAACTGTTGTGTACAAATGAATTTGGAGGCTTTAAAAAAAAAGGCCTTTTTTCTGATAGTTTAGGAATAAAAGCCTATTATATTTTTCTCAACCCGTTTCTGTCCTTTAATAATCACCATTATAACAGTGTAATTAAAGTGGTGAACGTTCTTTAAAACTTCTTTAAAATTCTTGAATTCTTAAAAGAAAAAAACAAAAAAAAAAGACCCCAAATACTATTCCCAGTGATATGATACCAATCGTATTTCTCTTTAGATTTAGGCTTAAAATGGTGCATGACCAATTCTTCACTCAGCTAGGCTTTTTCCTTTAAAATACAAGGTTAAACTTTTCCGGATCATCTCTCCCTTCTAGCCACCCTGAGAGCCAGCAGACTCCCTTCCAATCACAAGTTGCAGTAAATTGCTGGCGAAAGGAGACAGAGTACAGTCTAACACGCATGAAAGATGTAAAACCTCTGGCCAAATTCTCATTTGGCACAAACACATTTTTACTGATGATAAACTCACATCAGTTTACAACCAGTAAATTTCAATGTCTACAAATCAGAAGGGAGAGCTGGCAGAACATTCACAAAGGAGAATGCAGAAGTGCTGTACTAAACTCACAGCTTTTAAAGAGCCGTTGCTTGGGTCAAACAAGAGGACAGTCGCTTGGTGAGAAGGAACAGAGGAATCTTTCTTGTGCTCATAAAAAGTCACCAACTTGGTTGTCAGAGCATCGTCTGCGGCGCTGTAAGCAGGCATAACTCCCAGGTACCTTCCAAAGAGAATTACTTACGTAATTTCGGCATGAGGGTCACCGAAATGGCTAACATCAAGCGGTTACGGGGAAGTTAATCAATAACTCCGCACCAACGACCTTTCCTGACGCTTTGATTTTACCCATCCCTCCTCCTTCCCCTCCCGCCGACACCCACGGGAG
>VXAA01003889.1:431883-453425 GCA_013399115.1 Anseranas semipalmata | reverse complement strand
CCCGCCCCTCGGCGGCACCGCCCCGCGGGCCCGGCCTCCCCCTCGGTCACTGCCGCGGCGGCGGAGCCCCTCCGGCCCGGCCATGGCTCCCGGTGTCCTCAGTCACTGCCGGGGCGCCCCGCACGCCCCCAACCACAGTTAATGGGCGCGGGAACGGCCCCGCCGCGGCTCAAACGAGCTCCGGCGCCCCGGGAACGGCCGCCAGCCCCCCTCAGGCACTGCCACGGGGACGGGCGGCCACAAAGGGGCTCCGCCGTGGTTTACGGGCGGCTCCCCGCGGCCCCCAGGAGGTGTCGGGGCACCCCCCCCTTGGCCGCGCAGCGCCGCTCCGCGCATGCGCACAGCAGCCCCGCAAGGCCCCGAGGCGCCGCTCTGCCCTCAGGGCGTAATTCTAACCACGAGCAGTAGAGTCTTGGTGTTCGATCGCTAGAAAGTCACCGCGGCGCAGGGCATGCCGGGAAGGCAGAGTCTTCCTCCGGGGTAGCCATCTTGTCCTCCTCCGCAGGGCTCGGCTGAGGGGCGCGGCAGGATGAGGGGCTTCCCGGTGGTCGCGCGCTCCCTCTCGGTGAGCGCGACCCGCGGGGCGTTGCGCGCGGTGGCGGAGAGGTGGAGGCGGAGACCGGAGCNAGGCCAGGGCCGGGGGCGAACGAGCGGCGGAGCGGGGCGGCGGGGCTGAAGGTCAGGCAGGCCGCGGGCCGGGCCCGGGGTGGCCTGCGTGCAGCTCCGGGGCGGGGGGCTCCTGCCGGGGCGGGGGCTGCCCCGGGGGCTTCCCTTGCCTCAGAGAGGGCAGGAGCGGTCTCCGGGGTGGTCTTTGTCACCAGGGAACCGCGGCGGTTTGGGGCGCTTCTGCCAAGGCGGTGCCCTTGGCCAGCGGGACCTGGCGCGTCCCGGCGGCGCGGAGGGGGCCGTGGGGTTCTGCAGGACGCCCTGGGGAGCCGGCGTAGGCTGGAGCGCGACGTGTTGGGTAGTCTGCTGGAAGTGCTCTCGAGTAGGATGGCAAATAACTTCTGAGTCACGGTGTGTTTCCAAGTCAATTTTAGACGTGTACTGCTAGTTGGTAAATAAGAAGGCTTAGAGGTTAAAATTAGATGTCTTAACAAATTTGTGGTGAGGGAAGAAAGGAGTTTTTTATGTTTTTTAATATGTTAAATGGTGCCTGTGGCAAAGTAAGGGGAGTTCTGTCATTGGTATCCCTACTGCTAACTGCAGTCGTATTTCTGTCACTCAGTTTTTACTTCGAGATGTAAGGGGATGATGTTTTTCTCTTCTTGATTTGAGAAGAAGTGCAATAAATAAATTTATTTTACAGGTATAAAAAAATTCCAAAAAGTGTGGAAGGGAATAGCGTTTAAGATTTGAAATCAACATCAATGTCATTTCTGTTACTGGCTACTGAAGGGAAGGCTCTTGTGATGTTCACCTGTTCAATTTGAAGGCCTGTTTCTGAATTATTGCTCTGCAGTTTGGGGACTTGCATATGTGTCCTCTTTGTGCTCAGTAGTCAGCATACATAGGTTGACATTCTGACTCTTGAGTTGAACTGTCTATACCAGATAAAGTTATCTACAAAGTTCTGCTCTGTGTATGGGGATTACTGTAGCTCTTTGTTCAATTAATTCTTATACAGTGGTTATACAGACGTATGTAGTGCCAACAGAGATTATTACTACAAAACAACAAAGGGGAATAAATGCTTTACTAAGCACTCTTTATTGAACTTCCAGAGAACTTATATAAGTCATTGCACAGGTTTCAGCAGTGATGTAGAAATGATTAGATAAATTAAAAGGAAATCACTGTTTTTACTTTGGGACATGAGGTTGTTTATTGTATTTCAACTTTAAAATCAATTGCTTCTTCAGTATGTAATGTAACACATGATGAACTAATTCATAAAACCCATTCTCTTATGCTTTGTCCTCTAGAAGAGATTGTACTCACTTAAAGTAGCTCCTAAAGTTGCAGCATCAGCAACTGCTGAACGAGTGAAATTATCTCCAGAGTCAGAGGATCTGGAGGTCAGTATGGATACTGTTATTTTTTTCTGTCTCCTTTTTATTTTTATTTTTTAAAGTCAGTCAAAGCTGAACTGTGACAGTATTTCCAATGGATCAGTAAACCAAATTTTGTTTTAATACAGATCACAAAATTACCAAATGGCTTAGTTATTGCGTCTCTGGAAAACTTTTCTCCAGCTTCAAGAATTGGTGTGTTCATTAAAGCAGGCAGCAGATATGAAACCACTGGTAACTTGGGAACTGCTCACTTGCTTCGTCTTGCAGCTACTTTGGTAGGTGTTTGTTCTCTGTTACTATTTTTGTCAACGGATGAAAGAGTGGAAGGTTTATGACCGCAAAAAGAAGTGATATGGTAAAATGTAATGTAAGTGATCATATAATGTGGAAAACAATGTATGTTGATTGTTGGTTACGAGGCTTAAATACAGGAGAAACGCCATTACTTCCTGGAAGACAGTGGTATTTATTTAGCTCCATACTCTCTTATGGTATCTTAAATTATATACATAATTCATCTATATCAGACTATGCACATAACTCATTTTACTTAAGCTGCAGTAAAAGATAATTCAGATGTCTGATACAAATTCGTGTGTGTGTGGAATGTTTCCAAATGGTTGTTCTATGCTTTTCTCGGTTGTTGTCTGGCTGTAGCTGCAGATGCTTGCAAACCAGCCAGGCTGTGACAGTTAGAGTTATGCAGCGCTAGTGACTGCTGTTAAATGGGTTCAATCCACTTCAGTTTCAGGCAGAAAGAAATCACATCCCAGCTGCTTATTACCTCCTTCCTAACCACTGCCAGAAGTTACTCTCCCCAGACAGCTTGTAGTGTAATAGTATGTATAGGCATTCCTTGTCCTGGTTGTGTTAAGCTCATCTAAGTTAAAGAATCCTATTAAATGTTTAGTGAAACCTGGATCATTCTCATAATATGGGGCTGGGGAGCAACTATGTGAGCAATTACGTTGGAAAATCAGACAGAATGATAGAAATGATTGGGAGTAAGGATGCAGTAAGTTGGCTCAACTTTTCTTACATAGACAGTGGTTTCTATATAAATGAATAAACAGATACTGTTTCAAATTTGCCTGAGCACTAGAATTTTAAGTAGCTCTTTTTTTTTTTTTTTTTTCCTATTTCTTTTTTAATAGACTACTAAAGGAGCATCTTCTTTCAGGATAACTCGTGGCATTGAAGCTGTTGGGGGTAGCCTAAGGTTCGTAACTGCATATAAAACTAATCTGTCTTGGTAAGATAAAAACAAGCTACATGACAAAAGGAAACTTCAAACAATAAGCATTAAAATATGTAGGTGGATAAGCTCAGTGTGGTAACGGTACTTCTTGAATGGTGCGCATTGAGAAGTACAAAAGACATTCCTTGTCATTCCTTGTCATTTTACTAAGGTTCAAGAGTGCACCCATGTTTTGTATTTTAAAAAATAGCTTTTGGTTAACAAAATATCAGTGTTGTGTACCTGGAAGAAATACGATTTGTACAGAAAGCTTAATGTGCTTTCTGCCTTTTTGGTCTTGAAGATTAAACTTCTTGAGGTTTGCAGATTTTTTTTCCCCTTCTTTTCTGAATAGATAACATTCATACTGCACTTTTGGGAACGATTCAGACAGTAGCCGGATTTTGTGATTTCAGAGTTTAAAGCCTAGAAAACAAGCCTAAGAGAAATAAGAGGGATCTCACTGTGCCTGCTTTCTTGCAGTGTTTCTTGGAAATTATCCAGTAAGATTGTTTTATATAGAATTTTGTTAAAAGCAGTGTTTTAGATATCTCTAAACTTTACACTTTTTGTTAAGCAAAAAATGTGTTGAAGCAAATGGAAAAAACAGACTCTGTTTTCTGCCCAAAGAGAATCATTCCTAAATTACCTTGTTTACTATTTATACACATTTTTCAGGTTTTGCTCTTCAGCCTTGTTTGTTGTTTTACCTTGAGTTATCATGGTATCTTATATTCTTGATGGTCACAAGATACTTGTTATTACCTGAATACCTAAGATACGAGTTTTAGGTATGTCTGTTTCTGCTATAGGACTGTGTGTGTATTAAAATGTTGCTGTTGTTACTCCTTTAAACAGTCATCTGAAACAGAGTTAAGTTTAACTGGTATTCTAGTCAATATCTTGCTGAAAACTTCAGTCAATGGGGAGTATGTGTGAAAGTCCACATCTATGTTCTTTGCTGAAATGGCTTTTGTATTTTTTCTCATTTAGTATATACTCAACAAGAGAGAAAATGACTTACTCTGTTGAATGCCTGCGTGACTATGTGTAGGTATCCACATATGCTGTAAACCGAAGAATTCAAATTGCTCTGTAGTAAAGCAGAGACTTATTATCTTTTTAAAGGGTAGGGGTTATACCAATTTTAATGTCTCAGTAATAAATCAATAAATTACTGCATTAATATTTAGCTCCTGTATTCATATCACTAAGCATATGAATGCTGCAGAACTGAATTCCAATATGTCATACAGCAGTGCTAATAGCTACTCTGGCTTTAATGACATACTCTGTTGTTAATGTGTTGCTTATCCATTGGTTTGAGTAGTTTTCAACTTCAGAAGAAGTACATGCTACTTCTGTTGTACTTAATGCCTTTGTAACTTTTTTCTCTAGTGATACAGTAATGGAGTACCTTCTTAATGTCACCACAGCTCCAGAGTTCAGACCATGGGAAGTAACTGATCTTCAGCCACAATTAAAAGTTGACAAAGCAGTCGCATTTCAGAATCCTCAAGTTGGTAGGTGTATTTTCTGATCCACTGTATTAGCTTCATGCGAGTATCTTCAAGATGACAAACTTTGGAAAACTTTTGCTCAGTCATGTGATCATTTCATGTTTCACCTTTTCCCTGTTGATAGGTATGGTCTTTCTGTTGTCACAGAACTTCTTCGTAAATCCACGATTTTTTCCAGCTCATATATAACAATGTTATTGTTTCTTACTGCCCCCCATCCCAAAACAAATGAACAAAAATCTATTGTATTTACAGCTTGCTGATGAGGCCAAAAATTGTTGAGCATTTACAAATTTTTAGAGTTTTTATAAGGTAGAAGTCTGTTGCTTAAGGACTTAGATGAAACTCTTGTGTGTTTTGAGTTATTATAGTCCTGCTTTTGCAGATCTTGTGGATGAATACCTTAAAGTGGACCGTAGCGCTGTTTCACTGATGTAACATTTAGATTCATTCATAATCTTCATTAAAAGTAGCTATTATGTTAATCATCGTTACTGAAACTTTATTCCTTTTAGGAGTGCTGGAAAACTTGCATGCTGCAGCTTATAAGACTGCTCTGGCAAACCCCTTATATTGTCCAGATTACAAAATTGGAAAAATTACATCTGAGCAGGTAGGATTCTTGTGTTATAAATCTGTCTGTTTCCTTACCAAGGATAGATGACACTTGACAGAGAAAATGAATTTAGCAAATAGACAGTAAGTATTTATTATCTTATTAGACTGGTGTTAAAATAATCTGTTGCCTTGGGGCTTTTAGTATTGAGTACAGAAGTGATGTTCACATTTAGAAAGGTTGTTAACATCAGTGGCTTTTTGTTGATAGTAAGGCTGTCAATGAAATGTAAGTGTTCATGTATAAAAGGGTTTTGTAGCTGTCACTGGAGAATGTGTAAAATGCTGTTCTTTAGACAGTTCTTTTTGGAAGCATTGGAGACTGTTGCATTAAGAAGTGTAAGTTCTGAACAGTGGATGTCAGGAACTCACTTGCCATTTTTGTTCTTTATACAAAATACCCTAAAACGTGAATTTACTGTTGCAGCTTCACCATTTTGTACAGAACAATTTCACAAGTGCGAGAATGGCTCTTGTAGGAATAGGTATGTATATTCTTTAATGGACACTGCAATTCATACGGGAGAACTCCTGTAGAAATTTGAGTTCTCTGTAAAAGTAGAATGTTATGGTACATTTAAAACACTTATTTTTATGTAACAGCTGTAGTTTTTCAATAACGTGACATTACTTGGAATAAACTATTGCATTGCAGGTGTAAAGCACTCTAACTTAAAGCAAGTTGCAGAGCAGTTTCTAAATATCCGAAGCGGAGCTGGAACTTCTAGTGTAAAGGCTACCTACCGAGGGGGTAAGTATGTTTCCTGTATCTGTTCTGAATGACTTTTTTTTTTTTTTTNTTTTTTTTTTTTTTTTTGGATTATTAAATGTAGTAGTATTTAAAGTTGCAACTGAAAACTATATAGTTGTGCTAGATGCTGTGTTTGGGAAATGATGGTTCAGAGGTATCTCCTGTCTAAATACAGAGGATTTTCCTTCTCCCTGCCATGGAAAATCCTGGGATAAAACATAACCTGTATCTGCAATAAAGCTTTACCTGCACGATCGTGTATTCTGTAAAATGAAAAACAAGCTGGCATATGTTTTTTCTTGGCATATTTGGGAAGATTCCCTTAAGAATTGGGGAAGGTAGAGAGTAGATTAAGGACTGTCTAGAAGTGGTGGCAGGCTTTCTTTAGGGAAGATCTGTTAGACTGTGTGAAGTCTTTCATAAAAGACGAAGCACTGCTTGTTTTTTTCAGAGCAGTATCTTGTACTAATACCACTAGCTGTTTTTTAGTAGGGGTATCGGATTACTTTGTAGACAAGTGGAAAAAATATAAAGCTTCAAAGTTTGACTAGAATAACTTCAGTTTCTATAAAAAACAGAATATTCTTGTGAACAGAGGGTACAGTACTTCTGGATATCTGTTATCTGGAGACTCACTGAGTTTTATCATCTTGTACTAAGTGTGGTTTAGGATCAGGCTCAAGTAAGGTGGAGTAACGTACTTGGTTTTGTGCTTGCAAGACTTTTTTTTTTAACGCAGAGGATTGTTTTAATAAGAGTTAGGAATAACATCTTAGGGTTGTAAGTATAAAGGGGGCTAATGATTAGGAAGCTACAGTATGACCTACAGCTTACTAACAGCTTCTTGCTGTCTTCCTGAGTGCACATGCAATAACACCACAACCTGACTTCTCCATCATGAAATGAACTCCTGGGTAGAAATGTTTCCTTTCCATACCTCTGAACGGATAGCAGTTTTAACTGAATGCTGCATTATCTTTTATTCTGTTACTGTATTTTCAGGAGAAATCAGAGAACAGAATGGTAATAGCCTTGTCCATGCTGCTATTGTAACGGAAGGAGCCGCTGTTGGAAGTGCGGAAGCAAATGCATTCAGTGTCCTTCAGCATGTTTTGGGTGCTGGACCCCTTATCAAGAGGGGAAGCAATGTTACCAGCAAACTGTACCAGAGTATTGCTAAAGCAACAACTCAGCCATTTGATGTAAGTTCAAAAGGTTACTGCACTCTGTTTTAAGCAAAATGCATACTATTCTTTGAAAGGTTACTACTTCCAGCTAGAATCTTTCTTAGTTCTTGCATAAGGTAAAATATTTCAGAGAAGGCATTCCAATGTGATCTTTCCTTTGCACAGGTGGAGCCTAGCTCCCTGAATTCCAGTATTTTGGATCCTAATAGTAATTTTCCTATGCTCGATACTGAGTTGTTCTGATACTTGAAACAATAGATAATAATGTTTGTTTTGCAGGCTTCCGCATTTAATGTTAATTACTCTGATTCTGGGCTCTTTGGGTTTTATACCATATCCCAAGCTCCAGATGCTGGGCAGGTGAGTTGCTGAGTAGAATTTAAGTGTTAACAACATAACTCTCCAACTAGTGCTTTGACTGAGGCAGTGACTGATTCATCTTAAAAAAAAAAAAAAATCCGTTCATCTGGCTTTTTATATAAGAATGCTGCATGTTCAGTCGTGACTTAACTCTGTAATCTGGGAATGAGACTTTCTTTCTGAAAAGTACAAATGCCTAATATGAACTAGAGCTGGTAAAATACCTTGGATTGCTGATTGTAAGACTTCACATTTGTAAGCTTAAGTAGATCATGGTGAGTGTGCTGGCTCTTTAAGTTGACAGAACTAAATACTCTCATGAAAAATGGTGAGACCATACAAATTAACATGGTGTTGCAATTCAGATCCATGCTGCTTTTTTTTTAATCACGTTTTGGCGTTTATTAGTGTTTTTAGTTTTTTGTTCAGCATTGAGGTCAGGCTAATGATCCTAATACTGTCGTTGCTTTCCCCTGAAGTCTTTCTAAAATGTCAGATAATAGAAATAACATGTTGAAATTTAGTGCTGGAAGAAGTCTTACATGATTTAATTTTCCTCAGGTCATTAAAGCTGCTTTGAACCAGATAAAGGCAATTGCTCAGGGCAGTGTCACAGATGAGGATGTCACAAAGGCAAAGTGAGTAAAGAACTGTCTCATGTGATGGAGAGGTTTCTTGCATGCAGCCACTTGTCAAGCACTTGGGCTATTCTGTACTGCAGAGCTGGTATAGTGCTGTAACTATTTCTGTTGGGAACGGCTCGCTTTCCTGTGTTAAAATTAAAGCACTACCCATAGACTTCTTTTTTTCCAAATCTACACTGATTCTCTGCTAGCAGTATTTCCTAATAAAACCTTGTTAAATAAATGTTAATGTTTTCAGGTAACTGTTCCAATGTAAGACATCCGCAAGCATCAGCAGATTATGTTGTTTTAATAATACTCTATAGTACTAAGACATTTAAATTAGAATCCTAAAATGCATTATTTAGGTAATTCCCTTTATTGTCACACTATGGCAATTCCTAAAACAGTCATATTAAGCAACTATGCTCTTCTGAATCTTCAAAGAAAAGTAGTAATGACAGTCTGCAAACGTAAAGCACTGAATTAGTGATATTACATCCAAGTGTTCTAAATATGTTTTCCCCTTAGGAATATTTGAAATGGGGAAAATTACCATCAGAGGTGCAATAATATCAGAGTTTGAGTTCCCAATTTATAGAGGGCTGTGCAAATTAGTGAGGTGGTGTGTTAAACTGCACTGAGACTCTAAAACTGTAATTGTGCAGTACAACAATATTGTACAGATTCACTCAAGTAGAAAAATGAAATTGCTGTTTGTTGCATATATAAAATGCTTGTAACACTCCATGTAAAGCTTGATTACACAAAACATGATAAACTAGATGTGACTGGTTGTGTCTTCATCACTTCTAGCTAAATGGTAAATTCTGTACCTTTGTTTGGCATTATTAGTTGTGTGGATATCTTTTATTTTTAAGAAGCTGCCTAGTATTAGGAAGTTACACACAGTGCGATGGTGGTATTTTTTTTTTTTAACTTCTGGAATGGCTTCACATATTTTCTGTATTGCTCATTTTACTTGAGCGACAAAAAAAAAATTCAAGGTCAGTGATATTTGTAGTGTCTTGCAATTCAGTCAAAGATACCAAGCTACCTAATCATATTCTGCTGGAGTAAATCATTTTCTGCCATTTTGACTTTGTTTTAAATTGAAGGAATACCTTAGAGAAATACGATTTTCATGTGCACCAGTAAGACTGTCTAAACCAGGAAAAAACATTACAGTATAAACCTGCTGTCTTTTAACAGAAAATTGAGCTATTCTACAAAGAACCTAACCATTTACAGTCACTGCTTCTTTGTCAATTACAAGAAAATTGCTCTACCTACAGCTGTTCTTGATAAGACGCAGGCATCAATTTCAAACCTATTTTTTTAACATAATAGGTTATTTTGTCTAATTTGTGAAGTACTTGTATTACTTGCTTCAAACAGAAACAAATTTTGAGCTAGCGATCCCCTGATCATGTGGGTTGGCTGATCATTCCAAGGCAGGAGGTGTTCCATTACCCTGTCAATTTCATGCTTTGACTATTTGTGGTGCCTCTTCCCTAACTATAGAACACTTCCATACTTGAAAGGGAAAACCTTTCAAAATCTTGAAAACTTAAAGCGCTAAAAACTCATTGCACTTGCAAAGGTACTAATAACGGGACCAGAGTGCTCACATTCTTACTGCTTTGTTTGATGGCAGAAATCAGCTGAAAGCCACCTATTTGATGTCAGTAGAGACTGCAGAAGGTTTGCTGAATGAAATTGGCTCCGAGTCATTGGTTTCTGGCACACACACATCACCATCTGTTGTTGCTCAAAAAATCGACTCTGTGGCCACTGCTGATGTTGTGAATGTAAGTATGTGTCAGCATTTACAGGTGTTCCTTAATTACCTTGTAAGTTTTTAATACAAAAGTGGTGCTCATTTGTGTGTGTTTATAAACATACATACGATCTCTTTTTTTTTTTTTTTTTTAAGCAATTCATTTACAAATACCAGTTGGCTATCTTTTGAGGTCTTTAGTAACAGAAGACTCTTTAATCCAATTAGAAAGACTATATATTTATTCATATAAAACTAGTGTAGCTGAGAGTATCAAACTGCCAACTAGTATTAAAGGAAAACTTGGTACTAATTTCAGTATGGGCACTTCTGTGTCTAAGCTTGTAGGATTCCTGAGTCTAGAATACTTGATGTGCTTACTAAAACAATTTGGCTTTCAATGATAAGCTGACATAACTGCATTGCTATTCTAAATTACCTTGCTGCTTATACTTGGAGCAAACTCCATCCAAAAATCCATCAGAGAGAGAAATTCTAAGATAGAAAACGTGTTTCTCAGTCATGACTGACTTGTGTTGCAGTAGCAACTAGCAATAGCTTTAGTAGTAAGGACAGATCCACTCTACCTTGTGGTGGTGTAATTAGAATTCCAGGAATAGCTACTTCCAACGAGTTCATGCCATTTATATGCAACTGTCATTCTGCTATTCTTGTTTAAAGTAGTGAGGAGATGGATTAGGAGCAAGTAAGTTTAGACAGCCAAAGGAAAATTGTTGACTTGATGACCTGCTATACTAGTGTTGGATTTGTTTTTGTTTTTTAAATAACTTGAAGTTGAGGCTATGAGCAGCGAGATAAACTCTGTTGTAGTGAATATATCCTTATATCTGTTTTTCTGGTGTATTTTCAGGCTGCAAAGAAGTTTATCAATGGGAAGAAATCAATGGCAGCTAGCGGGGATTTGGGAAATACTCCTTTTCTTGATGAATTGTAAAAACAAAGCTGGGATGCAGATTCACGATGGACCTGAGCTATAAGTCACCTATGTTCTAAAGAAATTACTAACTTGTTATTTATGAATTCAGTTCTTTCGGAAAATTAACCTGGTGTAATTGTGGGCTTGCACTCATCAAATAAAGTGCTGAGTTCATACATTTTGTGTTGATTTTTTTTTTTCCATTGAAAGTAGTATCTGAAATGCTGGTAAGTCTGGCTCTGTATGTTGAAGATAAAACTACGGTGAGAAAATAAGGTGACTTTTAGTTGATGTAAAAAAAATATGTATGTCAAAAATGGTTCTTGTGATGCAGATAAACCTTCTAATCATTACTAGATGTCCATGTATTATGTTCAGGAAAAGCTCTTAATAAACTTTCTATATGCACCATCCTTATGTTCCATAAATGAAGAAACTTACCTTCGAAAATAACTATATGATGGCTTCTTAGAGCTTGCAACTCCTAGTCATGGGGGACTAGCAGAGATAGCGGTGTTTCTTAGCGTCTTCTCCACAAGCAGCATTGATAGATAGCTTTGGGGGAGGGAGGGCATTGCTGAAACAGACAGCTTTGTGTAGCTACCATATAACTTCAAATATGCTAGGACTTCTATGTTTTTGGAAGTCTGGGCATGTATTTAAAAATAAAAACAGACACGATACAACTTCTGAAGAAGTCAGGCTTTGAGTTATTCCAAAACAAAGGCAAATTCTTCCAGACAGGATGTGTCTGATACGGAAGAGCAGGAAGAAGAGGAACTGGTCTCACTGCTTTCCACAGTCCAGCATGAAGAAGGTCTAACACCACTAGCATCAAACTCAAAATTGCACATTGGATCAACATCATCATGAAGCACTGTGTCACACCCAGTGTCTGTCCCTGCTGTAAGCAGCTGGATTGTATCAGATACATGCCAAATCTTGGATATTGATGGTAATTTATGAGTGAACTCATAACAGGATGACTGGGAAGATTTATACTGAAAAGCTTCAGAGTCTACATCATCATCACTGCTGGTCCCGGTGTCATCTTCATCCTCAGTGTCTTTGCTTGTGCTGAAAGGATACAGTGTGGAATTATTCAGACATGCGAAAATTCCCATAGTCATTTAGTTACCTTGCCTAATCACGGAGTCTTAACTTTTTTGCAAATACTTGTTCTAAAGACAAGTTCACTAGTTGTGTAGATGCTCTAATACCAAACTAATACTATTGTCCGTAGTCCTTTGCATACTTTCCTCTGGACTCTAATAGCTAAGCTGTCATTTGGTCAAAAGAAAAGCAAGCTATCCTTTTTCTGCTCCTTCAGAATAGTGAATAATTTGATTTATTTAAACATAAGGTTACAGGTTTCATCTTTTGGAAAGCTCCTTGCTGCATGAGCTTCCTCTCTGTCTCATTGTTAGGCTGTTACAGCCTAATTATTTCTTTCTAATACTTCTGTTCCTTCCCCTAGCTCTGAGGTTTCTTTTCTATTACAACTTTGTGCCTCAGGAAAACTTGTAACTGCCATGTATCCCATGTAGATTAATTACACTTGCTATATGAACCACCTTTAGGATTGCTAGCAATACATTTTTAAAAGCCTCTGTACGCGGCGTTTCTCCCAAGATGAGCATTTTTTTTCCCTTCAAAGTGAATTTAAAATGTTATTAGCCACTGTCAGTAGTTTGACTTATTAAGAAACAGTTTAGCTTTTAACATGTTTCTAGTAAGACCTCCATCCTGAGATCATCAGTTACTTGTAAGTGATCCTTGGCTATTTCCAATTAATATGGACTCTTGGATTGCAGGCGAATTAATGGCATCCAGAATTTTTATGGTCTGTGTGGAGGTGGGGAAAGGGCATGTCTAAAATAATATTTATCCTGACCCTGTCTTCAATGAAACTAGAAAAGTAAACATCTCTTGGTATTTGATATTTCAAATTACAATTCTTCCTGAGAGAAGGTAAATCTTTACAGACTCCTGAAATGAAAAAGCTAATACACTTTCTTCTTTCTTGCTAGAATAATAAGCAAGGTATGAAATTCTACTTATGTACAACACTTATTTCTTACTCTGCTGTCATCACAGGAAGCTTTACTTCAGGAATTAATTCAACTGCACTCTGCCAGTGCTGAGGTACTTCAACAAAATCTCTGTAAACCCTGATTTGTAGAGTAGTCCCAACAGGAATATTGTGCAGGAGTTTCCCAAGCTCTTGCAGAGTCCATCCCAAGATGTTAGCATGTCCAATTTGTATCAGAACATCACCTGCCGAGGAAGAAAATTGACAGCAATCAGATTAAAAGACTTTTTCATTTTTTTCATGTTCATATTACAAAATAGGCAGTCTTAACCACTATATTCTCACTTTTGTGTGTGTATGTGTGAAAATGCACGTTTAGCAGCTTTTCCATTGGATGCAACTTTGTTTTTGCTTTCTTTTTTAATGAAAAAAAAAAGTTCTTTAACAGCTGTCAAGAACTAACTTTTTTACAACACTAAGGAAAGCTGCAGTTCACTTGCATACTTTGGGATGTTTCTGAGTCAATGTGATATACTTTAGCTTGCCTATTCAGTGTTATGTTGCATTTCTGTGGGTTTTTATTAGGGAAGATAAAGGTACAACAGTAAATACTCTGATCAGTAACGCTACCTTGGACCAGACAGACTCCAGCAAGGTTGAGCTGTTACCTAGCTTCACTACTGACGGTTTTGCTGGCTTTTTTCCATTGTTTCCCTGTACCTTTTCATAGCTGGAATACCCTGTCTGTACATATCTGCTGCCTATCCTTGTATGTAATCTTGCTGTTTTTGCGCTGGTATAGAGCCAAACATACCCTTCCCCCACAACAGCTAAGTGTACCCATGTGGAGCCAGAGAATCTGCACATCAGTCCTGTCACCTTGTGTTTGTCTGGGTCCCTGGAGGATCCCACAGTTTGACTCTCTGTAGCTGGTGCCTGTCCCTCTGCTCTGAAAATGAGTGATGCATGGGCACACTGTAAGACCCTGTCAGAACAAAGTGGAGGGAGAAGCAGGAGATGCCTACAAGAGCTGGTGCAGAATCTGACGGAGGAGTTCCAGCAGAAAGTGGTGGTGGTGGCGATGGTTTTTATGTTTTAGTCATAAGGCTGCAAGTAATGTTCTTACTACTTGCTCCCAGGGGAAAGCACAGAGCGGCAGTTTTGCAAAAAGCAGTACTGAACCACAGAGAACAGAAGCCTCAGAATTATATGTAACGTAGAATATAACAAGATGGGCTTTGAGGGGTTGGGAGAGTTGAAATTACTGGATAAACACGTAATTTTGGAGATTGCATAAGGTAAACGGAATCAATCTGCAGCAGCCTACAGTGCTGTCAGCAGTCTGGCAGAAACAGTTGTGCAGAGGAGCAGTGTCAGTAAACATTGTGTGCTGAACTGCAACAGAACAGCACAGGGGATTTAAATAAGCAGTACAGCTGTCTGCTGCCATATTAGGCAGAGCAAGGAGCATCTCTCCATCTGCTCTATTTTCTTCTTAACCCTTTTTGGGTTACAAATGCCTGTATCAAAAAGTTAACAGGCATCAAACCATTACCAGGCATAAAACTGGTTACCATTTTTTCATTCACTTTTTCCAAAACTCCTACTCCTACTCCATTAGCATCACACCTTCTCTCCACTCTAGCTTGACACAAGATACCGGTTCTACTGCAGTGCAAACAAGAAATTCTGGAACAAGTACCAAGATAGCAGATATCAAAAAAAAAAAAAAAGCAACAGAAAACGTTTTACCAACAGTTTTATGTAAGTTCTCAGCCTCACGTAATCGGAAAGGTAAGTCATGCAAGTTACATGTTTCAAAATACATAGCCATAAATGTACTTATGTTTTAAAATATCTCCAAGAAACTCTTGTTTTTTAATAGATTCTTTCAAAATTCTACTTTTCTGTCCATACTACCCTGATAATATTGCTGTGGCAAGTCAAGGCCATCTCTGAACTGCAGACATAAGATAATTTTGCCTCTCTGCTCCAGCATCTAGAGTCGGAAACACAAGCTAGCTTTGCAGTTCACCTATCAGTTTTGTGATCAATATCCTTCAGTGGCCACTGAAGATTTGTGTTGGAATAACCTCTTGCAGCAGGAAGGTATGTTAAGGATGTACACATACTAAGCAGCCCTGTTTCTTCTTTTTAGCATGTGTGTTAGCATACATATGTGTTTGGCGAGTCTAGCTGTAGGATTTTAAGACATTAGTGCCTCCCACTACCCCTATTAATTTCTACCTTCTCCCTGTTAAAGTCAACAGAATCACACAAGCTCTTTTAATAAACTATAAGCAGTAATGAAATTGTTCTTTTAGGTTCCAGTTTGAAATTGCGCAGATAATCCTCAACTTACTAAACTGGAAAAACAAGTCCATAAAGATAAAATCTAATTCACAGGAAGAAAAACTCCTCACCAGTTCATTTGTCTATCGTATTTTTCACAAGTGCCATCTACATTGGTATTAGTGCCAAAATGTGTGCTGCCTGCAGTATTGCTAAAAGACAGAGCTTCTACAAAATATTATCTTCTCTGCAAAATTTTACAATTTTGGTCTTAAATACAAAGTTTTTGTAAGTTCACTCTAAACGTGAATTGAAAAAATCCAGCTGTTTGCTTTTTGTGTATGTGTGTGGTATGTGCTGAGTCAGATCCAGGTGCTCCATGAAGTGTGCCCAACTTGTTTCTTTTGGCTCCAAAATCTAAGACCAGCTACAAAGGGACAGTGTTTGTTACCAGTCCTCAGCCCCCTTTAAACGGTTCACTACTGGATGCAGTAAACTAAACATATGATGTGCCATATATAATTTGACTCCCTGCTCTTGTAGCCTTTATTGAAAATGTTTTTGGAGCTTGCCTTTTTCAAATTGTTGCAAATAGAACTACTTAGTTTCAGTGATTAATATTCTGTATTTTTTACTTTATGGATGGAAAAAAAAATCCCAAGTCAGTTTTATATATATGCTTTTGTATACCATGGGTTGTTTTTTTTTAGGGAATAGCTGAAAGCTGTCAGCTCCTAAGATAATACAAAAAAATGTACTTAGTCAAATGCAAATCCATTTTGATTTTATGCTCAGGACATTTCCACTGATTTTTAGACTTGGATCAAAACTGAAAGGTCTCTTCTAAAAAGAGGTGAAGAACTCCACATGATGATTGTCACTTCATCAGACAAGTAGATCTTTCTTTCTAATGCTTGAAATTCTAATTCTTTCTGAAACATGTGAGAAGAAAGAACTGCCAGAACTACAGAGACAATGCTGGGAAAATTGTTCTAATTTGAAGATAAGCATTTTCACTGGACAGCCAGTAAATTCTAAATTACTTCATTACCCTCAAGTCTTAGCTTCATAGACTTCTACGTTAGAGACAATTTAATATTTGGTAATAACATAGCACACTATCATCCCCAAACTGTAGTTCATGAGTCTAATGTAATTGGTCTAGGGACCCATACAAAGCAGGCAAATTTACAGAGCTTTCAATTACAAACTTAATATAGGTGTCTGACGTTCCACAAGAAACCTTAATAATCAGTAATAGTCTGTTAGCACTCATAAGACACATCTGAGATTTAAAGCACTTAGCAAAGGAACACCTGCATGGATTGTTAGAGCATAGAGATTAGTCCATTGCCACTTTGTAACTATTCTGTATAATGAAGAGAAATAAAAAGCAAACAATAAGGCAAATTAATTTCAAGCCTTTGGGAAGTTTTGTGTTACTTGTAGAGTGAAATTATTTGAACAACAATGCACTGCATAAAGAAAATTTATTAAAGTTTCATTGCTATATAAAGGTAATAGTCAAACTTTGAACAAACCTGCAGATGAATAGGAAATCCATTTTATCTGCAGAATAATATATAGACTTAAATCTTGATCTGATTATGAAATAGTCATCCATATCAGCTATTTTAAGATCACAGGTATTCGAATGGAATGTTGACACTGAGCTTTATACAGTTTGTGCTAGTTTCTTTGATCTGTACTTTTAAATTGAGTTTCTTTTGATCTGTGTAAGTGTAAATAAATCAGAGACAGGCCTGAAGCATAAATGCAGAACGGGAATATTTTTAATGCTATTAAATTTTCATATTACTGTTGTTTCTTTTTACCTGGTTTTAGCTTTCCATCGTTAGCTGCAGAGCTTTTCTCAACAAGGCTTATTATCTGGAGATATGGTCCGTTCTGTATGATTACAAGACCCAATCCTTGTTCGCCCATCCTAATATTTGCCTTTAATGCTGTAGTCTGTCTGTGCTGAGCAATGTTTTCCAGTGCTGGCAATTGCCCTTTGAAAAGTGAGGGGAAAATTTGAATAGTTTAAACTGTGATATCATTATTCAATAAAATGTTTAAGGAGATATATAGCAGAGGCTGTACCCATTCTTAATTTTCTAAACAGTTAAGTCCCTCATCCTTAACTGTTTCTCTAGATATGCATTGCCTGCTGAGTTGCTGCCAAAAAGCCATAATAACAATACTCAAAAAAGTCAGTGTACTCCATAAAACAGCTCTCTGCAAATAAATATCTTGTAAGTAGTTTTTATTTAGAAACTTATTTCTTAAAAAGTCACATATTTTACCAAGAAAAAAAAGCAATACTGCTGTTACTTAAATATTCATTACAAATGGTGATATATTCAGGAAAAGTAGAGGACAGGGTACAGAATAACAGAACAGAGGAGATGTCAGCTCTTAAGAATTTCAGGAAAGGATTGACTTCCTATCAAAAATGGATTTTTTCATATCAATATTTACAGAGGAGATTAATTTATAAATTTCCAGCAGAATGGTTTCACACCCTACTGCTGACATGAGGGAAGGGACTGCACTTGCCGTATTTAGCACCTACAGAAATAAAATACTCTAGAGCATCCACTATCCATTAAAATGCATAATACACGTAATACAATCTAAATGACATTATTCTAGTGTCCCCAACAAGAAATATAATAGGGTAATAAATTAAATCCTCCAACTCTCAAGCCTGTTCTCCTCATCAAGAGCCAGGAAAAGTTAATGCTGACACACAAATGCTTGAGACTCCTAAAATAAACCGCCTTCTGTTTAAAATGACTTATAAAATGCTCTGTTTTAAGTAATCTCTAAATGTTACTTCTAACAGTAATAACATAACTGCTTGAGATGTCTGTCTCCAGCAGTCTGAAATCACTTAGTGAAAATTCCCAGCTTTTTTTCCCTTCTTCTGTAAAATATGGAACCTTGGTCATCTTTCCAATGGCTTAAGTAAAGCTTTGGATGAGTCTCTAAATGACAGCATAGAATGTCAATGAATTAGGATTATAAGTATAGCAATGTGAACATCTGATTTGTCAGTTTGGCTGCTGAACTGAAAAACAGAGAAGGAAGCAGAAACAGTTTGAATTTTCTTTTTCTTCCCCATGACAAATGCAGGATTTTTGTTGTTGTTGAGTAGGATAGTACATTTGATTTGAATGAAGTATTTAATTTTCATGGTTGTTTAAGAAAAGCAAAGGAAGACCGACTCTGAAACACGGTCTCAACTGTTGATAATTTTGAGATGTCAGATGTCTGACCTGCTACTATTTCACCAGCTCAGGAATTTATGCAAAGTGGAGCAGGATCAATAGAAGGGATTTAAGCCTTTACTATGGTGTTCTTGCTCTTTTCAATAAATGTGTTTCAATCTCTTTCAGCCAGAAGGGGGAACTGAATGCTCATTTCCTACTTCCAGAATGAGTACTTAACTCCCAGTCCAATAAAGATAAACAAATGATATCATTAAGCAGGGCTGCTTTATATTATTTTCTACCCACAACTTTTCAGCAAATTCTATTAAAACTCTTGAGCAGTTGTAGGTCTGCAAATGATCAGCACTGAAAACAAAACAAAACAAAAATGCTAATAACAAATCTAGCTAGCTCTAATTTGAAGCCAGAATCCTGATTTTAAACTTCTTTTTATTACATGAAGTTATCTTGCTGGGCATAAGAGATTTAAAACCATAAAAGCTGTGACTAATCCAAAGCCCACGAAACATTTAGGGGGAATGCCATGATTTCACACTTTTAGATGAGACTCCTGTATTTTTTACCATCGTCATATATAGGTATCAGCCTATATAGTCTCCAAGGAAAGTATCTTGATTTACTTGTTGTTCTGTGACAGAACTTACATTACAGTTCCCCTAACATTGTCCTGATTTTCTTCAAGGTCACCCTTAAATTCTGCAGTTTCTGCAGGCAGTAGCACAGGATCTTATCTAATCCTCTTCTGCTGAAGAGCATTCTTTTCCTTTTGTCATCTGCCTGTGATTCCACTCCAAATACTCAACCTCAAGAGCAGGAATGTCTCTTGATACTATGAAAATCCGGGGCACTGGGGCTCTGTGAAGGAGATAAACTGGTAGTAGAAGGACTTCAGAAGTTTGAGACTACTGAAATACAGGACTGGAAGAATAGTACTGCGTCAGCAATGAGGAGATGGAAATGAAGAGAGGAAGAAGAGACAGAGAGAGACTGAAACACATCCTTAGTTTCATCCCCACCTGTAGCCCAAGACTGTATATGTTCCATTGAATCCAAGCAAAAGAGATGTTTCTATGCTGTCAGAATCACAGGGCAGGTGTGTCCTCGGTGAGCCTCTTGGAAATGTACTACACCTTCATGATGATCTGTAGAGGAAGAGTATACTGGCAGACGAGGAGGCCACCTCAACCCCAACTAACGGCTCGGAACACTGGGGCAGGCAGGTTCCGAGCCCCCTGCACAGGGGCGAGCAGGAGTCTCCTGGCTATGGACACAGGCATAGGGAGGTCTGGCATGAGCAAAGGCTGTGGTTGTACCCAGGGGATTGCTGCAGTCCAGAGGAGTTATTCAATTTAGGTTGCTCATCTGTCAGTATCTCAGCTCTGCATGGGGCCTCAAAACTTCCCAGAGAATCTGTGTACTTTCCACACGGCATCCTTAAGCATGTATTTGCCTCTGAATAAAACTGAGAAAGATTAAATAACTGACCACACAGCCTGCAGGGTGTGAAGACTGGATTCTGTCACTATTTCTGACTTCAGATTCGCCTGTGTATCAGAAGCCAGTGAAATAAATCTTCCCTTTCTGTGTCCTCTCGACCCCTCCTTCCTTTATTCCCTTTGCCATGAAGTGGAGTTATTTGAAGATAAACTAATTCTGAGGCAAACTTTTACATAATTCTTGCATTAACACTACTTAAATACCACTTAAAGCTGGTTTAACTAAAGGATAGTTACAGACGAGTCTTGGAAATAACTTATTTTCAAGGCTGCTGGATTCCCATTGTTAGTGCAATATGATTTTAAAGTCTTTTAAATAAAAACTCAATTCTCCCATTTCTGTCACACACCAATTGTTCCCTGTAAGAAGGGAAAAATTTCAGCTGTTTGTCATCAAAAGTCCTATTATTTTCTCCACCCTTATGAAAATCTGTCAAGAATAGAATAAATACAGCTCTTGTCCTCCAACTAGTAAGTCCTACAGATTGCTGTTGAACACTTTAAGATTACTTTACGAATATCTCAATTTTGTTGGTATAGTCTTCCATCCGCATTAAAGACTTACATAAAGAGCACAACCACCTGCTTGGTTTCCAGGTATGTTCTGGATTGGCTTTCAGATATGTTCAGATACAATCCTCTGTAAAAACAGGTGAGTGTTTGCTGTTAGAGGGAAAAAATAAAACATTTATGCAATTAGGTATTTTACAAGTACCTGTAGATGTGGGGGCCGCTAGACGAAGGCAATTAGTTCACATTGCCACGCCAGAGTGAGAACACCGACGGCGCAGTTACTGTGGCCGGAGATGGGCTGATTTCCCACATTTGGGGCATCGTTCTTTTATTGGTTCCAGGGATTTCCCTCTCCTTTCTGTGTAGCTTAATCCATAGCAAAGCATGTCATGAAAAATTGCTGTATTTGGGTGAGTTTCTGGACAAGATTAATTAGGTTTTCTTCCAGGCACAGCGAGGCGCAGGGAGAAGGATGGGTTCCCCGCGTGCCTCGGCTGAAAACCCCCCGGGGGACACGGACGCGTCAGGGCGGCCAGATGCCGGGCCCAGAGCAGGTGCTGGGGCCCGCTCGGGACGAAGCTGAGGCGCGGACCCCTGAGGTACCGGCCGCCCCTCACGCGGGACGCGCCTGAGGCGACCCCCGCCCCGCCCCCCGGCCTGCAGCCCCCACGCGCAACGGCCGGCGGCAGCTCCCCGGACCAGGCCACGCCCTCCCCCGAGGCCACGCCCTCTCCCCGAGGTCCTGGGCCCGCCCTCTCCTCCGAGGCTCCGCCCCTACCCTCACTTCGCGCATACAACTCACCTTCGCGCCTAGCTGCTTTAGGGCCAACCCCGCCTTACGCCCCGCCCATCAGCTACAAGCCCCACCTCGCCGCGCGCCGTTCCCTAGAGAAAGCCCGGCACGGCCGCGGGGGATTCCCCGCCCCGTGGCGCTGCTGGCCCCACCCC
>VXAA01003889.1:338247-418517 GCA_013399115.1 Anseranas semipalmata | reverse complement strand
TTTTTTTTTTTTGAAAAGACTAGCATTGGAAGCCTTGTATGTTAGAATTCAGAAATAAACTTACTTCTTATAGGTCCAAATGTCTGCAATTTAAACACCACTTACAACTTCTGTATCATAATGATTTTCATCTGGAGTAATAAACTTTTCTAATACTACTAAGTCATAAGGATCTTTCCCAATATACACCCCCCGCCCTTTTTTTTCCTGTCTGGGGGTGGGAGGAGAGAGGGAGAGAGAAGACTTTTTTGTGGAAGGGGGATTTGATTTGAATTAGGCATCATACAAATACTGAATTGAAAACTTTTGAGACAATTCAGGCACCAGATGGTTTTCAGCAGCAAGGCAGGCTTTTCTGCTTGATACACCATGACCCTTTAACGTTGAGTATACATTTTTAAGAAGAGAATTCTTCTGTTTAAAAGCCATTAAGCTTTGGATTTCTAAAGAGTGCCGAAAACAGTACCTAATAAATTAAGTTGTCTGGACATTATATTGTTAAATAGAATTCAATTAATAGGTTCTTCATAGCTAGCAAACTGTTTGAACCTAGGGAAGTTACCTCATCTATTATTGCCAATATGAGTTTTTTTTATAAGAAAGTCACTTAGTTTCTGAAACAAAGGAACACCCTTTACATCTCTAGTGCAAGAAGAATAATGCATTTCAAAGTTGGTTTGAGAAGGAGAGAACATTCTGATTTCAGAGAGGGGGAATAAATGGAGTAGAAGAGAAATAGCAGTTTATATAACATACTGTGCAATATTGACTTGCTTTTAAAAGATGCAGTCTAGGTATAGCAAGGACTTTGCAGGTAAATCTACATCTTTATTAAAACTGATCTTTCAACATTATAAAAATACGTTTTATATGTGTGTTTTGAACCAATAAATATCTATTGGGCATCTGAATTGACCTGGCTTCTGGTCATTTGATAAAATAATACTAGTCTGCTTCAAAATGAGAAACTTTAAAACTTTTCTTCCAGGGTTACCATATCTATTAGATAATCCAAGAGACAGAGTGTCAGAAACATAAGATCTGGCATACAAAGTACAGAAATAATTCATAATCCCTTTTGTTTTGCACTCCTCTATATTCTGTGTCTTTGCAGTTAATCCTCTGTTACTCTTTTAAGCCTTTCTATAAATCATCCTTTAGCATTCATAAATCTTATTTTAGTGAGTCAGAACTTGATTGCCTCTTAATCTACTAACTGAACAACATACTGGAACATCCGCAGTAAAAGATCAATCTGTCATGCCACATCCTGAATACTGTACTTGCATGGTAACCTCAAAGTTATTTTAGTGGTGTAAATGCTAAACAGCTTTTATTCAAACTATGTCCCATCCCTCACAAAATAAGTAATTATTTATGTAGAAACAGTAGCAGATGTGGTATTCTCATGCTTGATTGGAAATTGGCTGTTGATCGTATCTTATATTTGATCCTTTTACAACGTCCGTTACAGTTATTTAGATAACCCAGATGTTATGTTGTCCTACAAGACAGACTTCAGCAAAAAAGTGAAGAAAAAGGTGTTGTTCTAGTTACTTAGCTGCAGTTAATATTGTGTATGTGGTAATTTACAAAATGCTCCAAGATGACATAATTTGAGGCTGTAAACATTTTAAATTCTTTTAATGGGTCAACAATCTAAAATATAGAATAGAATTTATAGAAACTTCCCTCAGAACAATATATATATATATATATATATAGTATAGGTTTATAATATATATAAACCTAAATAGGTCATTCTCTCTTCCCCCTTTATATAGTACATCATTTATCTGCCCATTGCAGGAAAATAATTTTGAGATGTAAGACTAGGAAACATCCCACTCAAGAAACTGCCAAATTCTTTGGATGACTGAAAAAAAAATTCTTCTTGGAAATACTTCTTCCTTGTTTGCTTTTACAGGCAGTTGTGTTGGAACTATTCTTACCTTACTCTGTTGTTTGTTCCTCTGAGGAATTCCTCGGCTATGCTTCACTCACTTTGAAAACGTTCTTCTGTCAGAGAGACTTGGTTGCAGGCAAGGAGCAGCAGCCATGTTAAAGGCAAGATGGCCAAAATCAACTTCAGGATAACTTGGTGGTTATCCTAAACATTGATACAGGGAATCAGTTTGCCATGACCAAATCACTGCATTCTCTTTAGACTTTTCAAGTTTCCGCTTAGATCAACTAGCAAGCTGCAGCTATGCCTAGACAACTGCAGTCTGTTCCTCCTCTTAGATGGACCTGGACCTTTTTCCATTCAAATTTATTAATTGTACAGAACTTAGAAACTTTCCAAGAATAATTACATTTCCTCCTGTCCCTCTCTGTGGCCTAGTTAAGTTGCAGGAAATGTCTTAACTGAGCTGCCCTTATTTTACATGTCATTCTCTGGCATGTGACTGTTACCTAAGCAGGAGCTATGAATGTTTTAGTGTGCCCGAATAACATAGCTCCATGTACTGTGCTTATTACTAAAACATAAAACTTACTGGTGTCCTTGCCACATTGGCAGTGCTTTAAGATTTACATCACCAGCACCTCATTAGCAACCCTGTAAACTGTGCTCTTTGCTTAGCAAAGATGACTTAACAAATTTACCATACACTAAAAAGAAGTTTGAGCAGAAATTGTCAGGCAGACACAGCTGGGGTTTCTAGCAGAAGTACTCTATCTCATCAGGACTGTGAGGGAGGGCGGGCGGGCTGGCTGTTGTGGAGCAGCTGGATGTTTCAGCTTCCTCAGGAGGCATATTGGTCCATGATATTTATTTGATGTTAGTAATAAGCATTTTGCTAAGGATGTAGTTAATACACAGAAGGTGAAAGTGAGGAATCCATTGTCAGGGAATATAAAGGGTTACAGATGCATTTAAACCCAAGGAATAGCATTTTCTCTGAAATGAGGGGAAAGAGTATTTGCAGGTGGGGGAAGGACAGAGGAGGGACAGGTCCCGAGCTTTGAGGAAAAGCAGTTCTGAGGATTTGTGCTTTGTATGTTCATGTGACAGAGTAGCTGCTGAGCTCTGACTTTGCCATGTTTGAGCCCTACCTCATTCACTGCATCATGCTTTTACCATATTAATTTCTTCTTATGCCACAGTAAGCTCTTCAGGGCACTGGCTGCTCTCCTGTGTCCATCTGGCATGCTTTGACCTGCACATTCTGGCCATCAAATAATAGATAAACAGCGAACATCTGAATAGCTGTTATTACACCACTGCTTCCCAGCTGTGGTATCGCTGTGCCCCTTTTAATAATTCAGAAGTGATGGAGAGGTGGGGGAGTGAAAGGGCTGCAGCAATCTTTGTTTCTCTCTGCGTAGCGTGTGCTTCCTCCTTGGTGGCTCTGTAGTTACCACGGAAACGGGAGAGGGATGGCACAGCACCGGCAGGGCTGGCTTGGGACTCGTGGGTCTGCTCAGTGGCAGCGTCACATCTGCACAAATGTGAAAACCTAGGGCTTGCCTTCCTTTGGTTTGGTGCCTTTTCCCCTCTTTTGCTCAGTGGTTTTGTGAAACATGATTGTTAAATGGATGATGCTCCCAAATTTTAGTGCATTTGTTAAAGAGTCTTGTTATTAGTGATTCTGCTTAAAAAATATATATGTGCAGTGTCAGAAAATAAGCATTACTGGTGGTCTGGAGGAGTGGGGCAAGGTAGCGTAGGAATGCGATCATGAAATCTTTCAGTGTTGTAAAGTGGAGTCCTAGTTATAAGCAGACTGTCACCATTGGAAGGTGGTTTAATGCATTTGAAGTGCACTGGTACTTTACGGAATAGATTTACTGGAAAGGACTAAGGACCACTTCATGGATGCTTGCTCAATGCAGCATCTTCTGTTTTGATCAAGGCTGAACCTAATTTTTAGTAATTAGCAATATGTATGCTAATCAATCCCTACAGGGGCTGTAGTGGCTGCACAGTGGCAGTCTGGGAAGCTACGGAGGGCGAGGCACGTGAGGGGAAGTGAGCAGCCCTCTGCGTCTCCAGGCTGTTGTTGTAGCTCCTGGCGGCTGTGCAGTGCAGGCGTTGGGAAGTGGAGGGTGGGCAGGCGCTGTCACTCTGTTTCATGTGTTTAGGGCTATAGAGCATATCCATCTTTAAACTGCCTTATCTGCTAGCATTACCTGTGCTGCTTGTCTTATTTTATTGCTGCATGAGGTGCTTAGATTTTCAGCAGCTAGGCTGGAATTATTCTGAGGGAATGACTAAAAACCCACCTAAATTCAGGAGAGGTCTCCGAATTCAGGAAACATCTATTGAGCGCCTGATGTAATCTTTACGTTTTCAAAAGTTATTCTTTAGTTTAGAACTTCAGTTTAGACGGAACTGACTTTTGCTATAAATATAGTAAAATTGTTATATCCTAGTCTTGCAGAGCGATTGGGATTAGTTTCCTGTTCTATGATGCTGCAGTGGATAGCCTCTTTATCCCCAAACTACTTAGTGTTTTGTATGAGGTTCTGCAATGTGTGTGTTTCAGGGAGATTGACTATTAAGGACACATGCACATCTCCCTTCTGCCCTGACAGCTGATGTAAAATGAAAACATTGCAGACTGCAAAAAAGCAACTGAGAAGCAGTGCATATAAAACTGTGCTGTACAGGTATGTGAGCTGTGCAAGTCTGCTTGTGTAATTCTGGCTGAGTTCTATTTAATCCTGGTGTACAGCAATGGTATGATTGCTGTATATCTGGAGTAGAAAATGCCAATTTTGCAGTTCTATAGTAGTGGGTTTTGTAACTGACACATTTTTAAGGATTTTATTCAAACTTTAAGCTGAAAATTCATCTCTGAATCTTTCAGTTGATGAATATGTAATTAAAAGGATACATTTGAATGGGGCTAAATATTTGTAGTCTAAACAAAGGTTACAGGAATGTTTCAACAGAACTGAATCAGTAATGTTTTTGCTCTTGGTTCTTCTCATCCTCTAGGAGTGTATCACAAACACTAACTCTAACATAGCATGATATTCAGCCTCTTAAAATAGTAATTCTAGTCTCAGAAGCTGATTCTGCTGGTATTCATTGCCAAGGTATAAGCAGACAGGATCTGAACACTTGTACAGGGTTGTAGGAGATGCATGCTAATAGAGCTGGTTACTCTTTAGGCTGTCAGCTTACTTTTTGGGAAAACAGCATGAAACAAACAAGCTAAGAAGTATGATAGTTTTCTTCTCCAAAAAGACATACTAAACCTCAGCTTCCAAGTCTCACTGTAATTTTTTTTCTGAGTTGCCCTCTCTTTATTTTAAACAGGTCAACTATAACATCAAGTAAAATAATTTGTGGAGGAAGATGTTAACTCTAATACTATCCACTGTTGACTTTTACTTTTAATTTAGATAAAGGACAGTTGTGATTATTTAAGGAAATAGTTCAGAAGAAGAGAATTTGAGAAAAGAATAGAGAAATATAGGACTTAATGTTTAAGAGACACTGTAAGAAATAGATTTTAACCTTACATGCTAATGATAGGTTAAAATTTTCCAGTTAAAGAAAACTTCGCTATTAAAGCTTACTAAAAACTGCTGTATGTATGAGTCTCAAAAGCATTGAAATAGATTTTAAATTGGATCTACTTGGATCTAATAGAAAATACCTGATTTTCTGTCACTTAGAGAATTCTGCATATCATGATATGTCTTATGCTCTGCCTGTTAGTTGCATTCCAGTTTGCTACTGCAAGAGTCAACTACAACTTAAAATTATTTTGTTGTTTTGTTTTTTCTGGTAGACTGTAACAAAACAATATGGTTCCGGTACCAATCTTTTTCTTTTCCTAGGATCTTTTTTTTTAGTAGTATAGATACCCAGTTGGTACATGTAATAACTCTTGTTAGCTGTCAAAAGAATTGACCTAAATCAATTGACTCTTAAAACAGTTACTGTCAAGAAGTGGATTATTTGAAAAACATTCTTAAAATCTTTGTGTGAACTAAATGCAGATTCTGCTGCAAGACTTTGAGGATTAAAGCTGTATTTACAGATGAGCAAAAAAGGCATTAGACAAAGGCATTTTAGGCGGCTGCATCCTGTTTTATTAGATTCCAAAGATTTAGTCCTCTCTACAACTACGCTACCATTTTAGCTGATAGTGGCAGGCTTCATAGGAGTGCTTTATCCCTTTGATTAGACCTCGATTGCCACTCAAGAACCAGATACAGCTTGTAGGCATCTCACTTCAATTTGTGCAAGGGTATGATGATAGAACATGAAGATAGATGTTTTAGACGTGTTCCTCCTATCCTCTATCTTTGAAAGGCTTATTAAGGCTCATCAAAGAAAGAATCCCTTATATCTGGACAAATCTGAGATTCAGTTTGCAGCTGAGTGCCCCTCAGAGAGGATTTTGAAAGTTTACTTGCCTCTCTGCTATGTATTTTCAGGTGCTCTCACAGTTGGCCTTGTGCGACAGTGTCAAACCATCCATGGACGTGACAGGACCTGTATTCCTCCACGGCTGCCTCCTGAGTGGGTCACTACGTTATTTTTCATCATTATGGGAATCATTTCACTAACTGTCACATGTGGTTTGCTGGTGGCTTCCCACTGGCGAAGAGAAGCTACTAAATATGCCCGCTGGATAGCTTTCACTGGAAGTAAGTGACCTCAACTACACAGTTGACCTGTACACAGGATAAACTGGTGGAGTCTAAAATAACACAGTGTTGTCAGGGAACAGTGCTTAGGGCTCCTACTATACCAAACATTCTTTCTCTTCAAATACCACATCTGAGAGAAAAAGTTAAATTTTTCAAAAATTGAGGGATTGATAATTGAGAGGGATTAATAGCCTGTGGGCCTAAGGTGAGAGAAAAGAAGGCCTTGCATTCCCTGACGCCTTTACCTTCCTTGAGGAATGCCATTAATTGACTGAAGAAAATGAGCAGAGATAGAAGAGGTCAGTCCTGGATTATGTCTGATAGTCTTTCATCCTTTCCCTCGACCATATATCCAGTACTTATTCCTAGCAAAATGGAATGACTGGAAATTCCCTCCCCTAGGTGTAGAGGAAGCAGTTGATGCATCTGAGGCTTACTACAGTCTGAAATCCATCCCTATTTTAGGTGTCTCATGAATACCTCATTCAGGGTTGGTGCTGGTTCAGTCCTGCTTGATGCTCACAACGGGTGTTTTATTCAGAATATCTGCATCCTAATTGGCTATGCAGGAGGATTGCCCACTGCAGAGCATCTGCTGTGCTTCACAACACAGACTTTTGCTTCCTATAAGTGACCTGCAGCAGTGCTTTAGCAGAGGGAGTAGTACTAGTGTTTTTCTGCCTCCCTTGATTCTGTTCCGCATGAGCACTAGCATAATTCCTCACAGCAAAGGCTGAGCCTCCTCTAGCAGCCCTGTGTTTCTGCACTGGGAAACATATACTGTGACTACTTCAGTGCAAAAGAAAAATAGTTATAACAAATAAGGGGAGTAACTTTCAAACTTCCTTTTCTTGGTGTGTGTTACAGGCTTATGCCAACTGTGAAATGGTGCCTTAATGGTGGGGATGACAGCATGAAAAAACTCGAAACCTGAGGGCTTTTAAATTGACTTGAATTATGACATACCACTAAAGGTAGTGTGAACACTAACTAGAAGATGCAAGTTCGTGGTTTACACAGACATAAATAAGGTTTAATGGAACTCTATGACATCTAATGAAATCTAATCTGAATGAGATTTAAGCTTGCTTGGGGGAGGAAATAATGTAAAAAAAGCACTGAGCTTCAACAGAGGCACTTCGCTGAGGCACTTGTACAATCAAAGCCATCCTTCTGACAACTTTGCTACATAGCATATTAAATTGGTAGTGCAGCTCTCGCAGACAATGAAGCTATTGAAATGCTGTATCCATTGTGATTGACTTTTATTTATTTTCCAGTGAATGACTAGAATAGACATGAGTATTACTGAATATTACATCCCAACTTTTCTAGCTGCCATTGTATATCTATACATATTTCATGTGTTTTTCATGTATGCAGGGAGGGTTTGAACTCAAAACACTATGTAAGATTAAAGTGCTTACAGTGAGCTGAACTCAGCTTGTTTTATTCTATTTTATTGAGTATTATATATTGGTTTATTTAATGAGTTTTTTCTTTAATTCACAACTTGCATTTTGGGCTTTACATATTTTAGTGTTTTTAAAACATCTCCAATAATCAAATCCCTGCATCTTTAGCTTTCTACAACTTTGCTTAGTTCAACTAAAAATTCTGATACCCTAAAGCTGTCTTTTCTGTAGATTACTTTGAGCTTGCAACAGTTCCATTTGTAAGGTCTAAATATGGAAGGACCAGCATTTGCCTTTGTTATGAGACGTTTAATAATGAAGCATATTATTTTTTTTCTCTTGCTATCTCAGAATTATTTATAATTCTATTAAGATATGATTGCTGTGTTGCTGAAATTCAACATCTTTGATATTCATCTGCAATGCATATGACTCTGTGACCTTTGCGTTCCTGTTAACAATGATGATGGGAAATCTTACTGCTTTACTCACTTGTAAGACACGTCACTTTTTTGGGGAAAAGAAATGAATGGAATGTAGAGTTCTTTATTTTTCAGGAAGTTGATAAGAGCAAATTCTGTGGTTCATTGGATGGCAACACAATTAGTAATCTATTTGTAGATTGGTATTAGGCAACATGCAGACATGTGAAATTAACTTGGACTACAATGAACAGGTCCTTCCTGTGAAGTTCCAGAGTACTGTATTATGAAAACATGGGTAACTCGTTAGAAAGGGAGTAGGGAAAACTTCATACTTGTATTACATCTCTTCTGCAGGTGATTTCAAGACTCAACAGTCCAGTACAGGCAACTAGTAGAAATTCTTCTTGCAGAACTTTCTGAACGTGACATAGGACATGCTGTCCTAGGTGGCAGCAAAGTCTGCTGGGATTGCTAAAGGCAGCTCTGGGATTGGCAACACTGTTCTCTTCAAATGCAAGGGGGGTCTAGATTAAATCATCTAATGGCAAAGGAATCCTTTTGCTCAGCCCTTTCCTTGCAACTCTGCCAGTAGCAAGGAGAGCCTGGTAAGAGGTCACTTTTGCCCAGTTCATGCTGGAATTCGACCCCGGTGGGTTGAGTCAGTTCCCTTGTAACTACCCTTCTGTCCAAGGGGGTGGAACGCTATCCAGAGAAGTGATGAGAAAGTCTCACTCTTATCACTAGTTGACTATCTGAAATACCTCTGTTTTTGAGGAAGAGGATGAAGACCTCCCTTGCAGAAGAGAAAGGTCTTGGAAGTGCAGCTCCCTGTAGCTGTCTTAACAACATTATACAGGAAAAGAGAAGCTTCCTGATTCCTTTGTCTTGATTTTATGATAATCATGTGAAAGACCCTTGAGGGATTATTTGATGTTTTTTCTCAATTGATAGAACTCTGTAGAGTAAACTGGTGCAAATATCCTCAGCACTTCGTTCCTTTGCTCACTTTACAGAGCACAGTATGGTAATTCAGGGAAGAAGAGTCCAGGTCATAAACTAGTGCTGGTTGCTTGGCATGCCTATACCAACCCCTTCAAAGAGAAGCAAAGGTAGGATAGAGTTTTTCTGCTACAAATAAAAGATTAAGATAGTATTAGATTGATTATTTTTGGACATTGTTTTGGATTGTGGTGACTTAATATCCAGGCTGTTGGTCTCAGCTTCTGTTGCAGTCTGATTTTCACTTTCATTTTTTACCCAGGATATGGCTGTAGGTGGGATCTTTAGGTTCCTGGGTGATTCTTCACACATGTCCCTCTGTACTCAGCAGATTTTGTTGGCACTACTGATTAAGGCAGAGAAACCTGCTTGCCTTTATTTTTGTTTCCAGCAAAAGTCACAAAGGAGTAGCTCTCCTGAAGTAAGAATCAGAAACTTTTTCCTCAGCAAAAAACTGCTTCTCTCCTTGATTTCTTAATCATATTGAGAATTAGGCTTGTAGAAAAGCTAACGGCATTATATACCTTATTTTTGGTGGAATTTTTGCTTGTAGTCTTGTCATCTTGGATGGCACACTTGTCAACAGTGCATCTGCTAAATATGAGTTATTGCCGAGTGGTCTTGTCTGTCTTAGCTAAGGGACACACGACGGACAAAATTTTAATGTCATATATACTCTTTCCTGTATGTACTTCTAAAGGGATGCACCTGAGAGTATTTATTAGCACAGGGTTTGCATCCTTCTTCAGCCGTTGGTGACTTTACCATATAGAAACTTGTCTTTCTGGCTTCCCTGCAAACCAGCTGTGTAGATAGGAGAGAGATTTCAGTCTTCCAGGTTGTGCTGCATGAGTGACAAAAGTCTTCTAAAGGCAAATGCAAAAGTTTTCCTACTCTTGCTTTAGAGAAGAGTCTTTGAAGAAACACAGTATTCCTACTGATGTGATAGGTATTGTGACCCTGGGCATAGATACTATCAAAACTATCATTGTTCTTTGAGTCCCATTAACTGTAGTGCCAAATTCACACAATGTAACGAAGAGTAGATTCCTTCTCGGTGTTCATTTCTGTACTGCCCAGGTCTTTGTGTGCTTCTTCAATAAAAGAGGCGTTGCAAACTCATAGCTATGCCTCATCTGTTGATGGCAACCAAAGATCTATCAGCTATTCATTGCATATTATCATTTACCTGTTGCTCAAGTGTGAGCTAACTGTCTGTTACCATCCCAGCTTCTGTACTGCTTCATCACTAATTATGCCCTGTGACATTGTGGCATAAGTTGGTAGCAGGCAAGTAACCTGGCTTTGGTATTGTTCAATGTATCTCTGAAACAACTCCTTTCTTGCTTGTCCTACTTCAAATTAATCTAAACCCCTTTCCTTTACAGGTCATTATACCATCTTCTGTTTTAGAAGATAGGATGTGGCGAACCTATGGTAAATCTTAAATGTTGTAATTCCTGTGGTCCTTGGGACAGATACTGTTAAGTTCTATCATTAGAAACTATATCCAGAGCTTATCCTCTGTGGAGGCCACCTAGGTGGTCTTCTGTATATTGTAACAATCCTGGCTATTGCAGAAATTCGCTGAATATCCCACAAGATCTGTTTACATCTTAAACAAATTCAGGTCTCTACCATCTGCTCCAGCTAGAAGAGGAATTAATTCTGTTACCACCACTGAAGTAGGTGCTTCTCTGAGATATATCAAGGGAAGAGGTGCTGGACAGAAAATCTTACTTGTACCCTTTCTTCCAGCAGTTACCAGAGAGTCTTGTTATTCATTTGTGTGAGGATTTAAATGCTCATAACTGTAATGGACTTGATTTTTGGAATAAAAGTGAAAATGGGGTAGGACAATCACATTCTTAACTAGTGTTAGCTATGTTGCAAATACTTGTCCTGGGTGTTTCCAAGTGAATAAAGTGCTTCTTAGGTTATTAAGGATTTGCACCAAGTGCTGCTTTCTACATTATACATCTCTAAAGAGGCAAGCAGGTACTACCATGAGCCCTCCTAAAGAGTAGACCATAGACTTTTCCTTCTTTCAATACTCTTTATCCTGGATTCTTTGAAGTTACAGTCACTGGATGCTCAAAACAATTTCAAGCTTAAGAATTAAAAGAACTAGACCTTTTTTGACATCCATCATTCAGAATAAGACTGGAAATTATTGTGTTCTGTTACCTAAATATTTTTTAATAGAAATTGTAACGATTAAGTGTCTTTTCTGAAAACTTTCCCTGAAATCATTAGAATCATTCTCGAGGGAGAAGTTCTGTATGGGTTGTTGGAGTTGTTGCTGGAAATTCACTGAGCTGATACTACCAGATACAGAGAGCTACATTTGTGTTACAGCTTGCATAAGAAATTCCTATCCTCTAGCCAACAGTTCTCCTTCTAGAAGAATACACACTAAACTGAGTGTTTCCTCTCTTGGATTTTGTCTTTTTTTTTTTTTTTTTAATAAATTTATCATGCAGTCTTTTCTTAATACCATCTCAAAACTTTGCCATAATTTAGGCTTCCTAATCTGACAGAGACTTTGAAATCCATATTTCATTGGCTATTTCAGTAGATTAAAAACTCAGACCACACTAAAGCAAATTGCTTGGAAACCCTCACAGCAGAACGTGTGTACTGTTATTTGGAAGAAAAAAGATCACTGGTTACCTTTGTAATTAAACGTTTGAAATGTGTATGCGCATTAGCATTCTTCACACTGCCTGCATTTGCAGAATTTTTTCTACTCTTGCAAACTGAGGGAGAGTTGAGGTACCTGCATGGTCTGTCATCAAGCAAGAACACAAGGAGACACTGGGCATGTGCTTGACTTGGCAGTACAATGTCAGTAGCAGGTCTCAGACCTAGGAGCACTGGTGGATGTACATATGTACAACACACCTCAAAGAACAATTGGTTAGTAGAGAGGGATAAAGATAGATTCTTCAGCCTTATCCATTAGGCCATCAGAACTTTTCCAGCTGTGTAGTTCTTGAATGTAATAAAGGAGATTTAATCCAGAAAGTGCAGGTGGTTGTTTCAGAATCCTAAAGCTATTTCCTATAAGTTTGTTTTTGTTAAAATTTAATAGAAGTTTTGTAAATAACTGGAATACTCCTCAAGGACAAACAGGATGTAATAGAAAACATGTTGAGTTATGATAATGTGACTCATCCTCAGAGTATTGTTGAAACTGTTACTAATTATGTGTTGCATTAATAATTACACATTATCAACCACTGTTTTCTGGACCACTCGCATATAGAGCTCTTCTGTGCTTACACAGATCTGCTCAAGAAACACATACCTAATCTTTCTCTCCTCAGATGGACCTCAGATGGATTTACTGGTTAAGATACAATTAAAAAAGGGGAAACAATCTTTTAAGGATTTGATTGTGTAGTATGGAATTATGTGGACCAATAAAATAGATAAAAACTTTTAGATTAAGTAATGTTTAACGTCTGGTTTCTGGTTCTTTGTTTTTGTTTTAACAGATGGTCTAATGAGGTAGCACTGAGCAAGAATTTAGTAACTGTGCAGTTGCCACATTTGTTTGTGCTCTTTTTCTTCCATAATGTGCTGGTGCAGTTATATTAAAAGCAAGTCACAAGCTCCCTCTAGTGGAATGTTTGATTTTTTAAAAAAATTTATTTTTATTTACTTATTTATTCCCCAGTAAGTATTTCAGTAAATAGAGAGGCTGATTCTCATGTTAGCAGCATTCAACTCAAGGTGTTGTATAAGCTGCTTCATATGTTTAGGAATGCAAGGAACCAGCCGATGGTCTGATACGCATCATGCGATCAAACTGTCCTTTTTTGTTTATGTTCAAATCCTACATGGACATTTCCTGTATTCAGATTCATCATGCCCATAACTAGGCTCTTCTACAGAACATGAGCATTTTTCCTCAAAGCTGAGACCTGTTCTATGCAACTTGAAAGATTCGAGCATTAAGTTATAAAATATGTGATAAGCAGTTCATCTTGAATAAACATGGAGTTCGTAAAGTTTTTGGTATGGACACTGTAGCTGGAAAGACTGGAGCATGTGTATTTAGCCAGGAAGAACAGCAGTGAACTTACATGCCAAAATATTGAGGCTGCTGTAGCCCATTGTCTCTTCATTTGGAAAGAGTAGAAACTGTCCTGGTAAGGACAGATGAGCTGCTGAATTTGTTTATGGTGCCTTCTGGAAATAAAAGCATTTGGAGCATTGCTGACTTTCATAGAAACCAGTGTTTAAGGTGATGGCTATTACTATAAACCAGTGGTTTTTTTTGTTTGTTTGTTTGCTTGTTTGCTGTTCTTGTTGTGTTTTTTTTTTTTAAACCGTTGCTTAAGTTTGGATTGCCCAAGGAAGCCCAAGTAGGGAACAGCATTCCTAGTGTTTCTTCTCTTAGTAGTGGAGAAGAGAGTGGAGACAAGGACAGCACCTGTGTTTCTTACTAACAAATAAAAAGCAGCAGTCTGTGTTAAGTGAGAGAAGACTGAATAAGTTGGTATGTAGTATGCTTTATTAAGAACTGGGAGATGTTTCAGTGTCAGCTGTGCATCATATTAGGGGATGGTGGTATGAATATTTATAAGGTTGGAGGGAGAACAGAGCAGGCTCAACCCGTATGTCCCTCGGATATAATTTAGATTTGGTTGAATGAGTATTGTGATGCCATGTTCCACTCAGAATAAATAATGTTTGAAATAAAGTTGAAATATATGAAAGTGAAATATGAGTAAGGCACTAATAGTTGACTTATCTGGTGGAAACAAAATTCTGTGTTGTGCTAATACAGATTTAAAAATAAAGAATAACTAATGCTATATTCTTGAATATACAATCAAACAAACTTAAAAGCTAATCCTTTTTATTGTGAAGAATCTCTTGCCTCTTAGATAAGCCATACATATTTGGAAGTCGTTCCCTTCGTTGAGATGTTACAACCCTGCGTATTGCTACATTCAAATTTAAATAAGATTACTTATCCAGAGGTATCTTACAGGAACGCTGGAATTTTCATCTGGGAAAGATTACAACACTGGATATCCTCTACTGGATTTGATCAGAGTATTGAAATATGCTGTGAGGAATGTTGGCCACTATTAATACCTGAAGGCCTGTGAAATCCATAATGTAATTCTAATGAATGGCTTTAACAGGGATTCTATTTTTTTTTGTATATCCACACAGAATCGTTTGTAAGCATGAACCATGTACCTAAGTCCAACTATTCAAGTGAAATAAGAAGTCCCATTGCTTGTTTCTCTAAGTTCATGGAGTCTGAACTTGAAGTTTCTCACTAAGAAGCTTAGATTAAATTGAATCAGAAAACTTTCTTTGAACTCCAATGGAAAATCTTAAAGATATTTCATTACTTAAGGAAACATTCGTATGAATTTAGGAAACTGGTGTATTTTAATGTAAAAGAAAACATAATGACAATATTTTCTATTTTTAGCAAAACTTGTACAGGAAACAAATTTGTGTGGAAGAATGGGAGAGGTCAACTATTGTTGGAAAAAGACAACTGATAATAAAAAAAAAGAGGAGTTTCTTCAATGTTGAATGTTAGTTTATCTTGACTTTGGGGGGAAAATGTCTAAAATAACTGGAGCAGTAATGAACTCTGTAATTAGACTCATGGATGGTGGTAGAAGTATATCCTCCAAACTTTTATTGTGTAAACATAGTTCATGATCCAGTGAGCAAGGCTGAAATTACTGTCAAAATGGGGATCTTTTAGTCTTTCTTGGGGGCTAGAGAAGGGATCTTTTAAAAGCAAGGTAGAGCCTGCTCAGTCATTTCAAGCAAGTTAGGTATGGGAATATCTCAGCTCTTCAGCTTGGTCAAAATACTTTGCTTGTTTTTCTGTACTGCTCTATGAACTAGTAAATGTTTTGACTCTTTTGAGTCAGAGCAGTGACTGTTTTTTCTTTTCTCTTTTCTTTGCAGTGATTCTATTCTGTATGGCAGCCCTAATATTTCCAATAGGATTTTACATCAATGAAGTTGGAGGTCAACCATATAAATTACCCAATAATACAGTGGTTGGGTCTTCATATGTACTGTTTGTCTTATCCATTTTCTTTACGATAGTTGGACTTCTGTTTGCTGGCAAAGTTTGTTTACCTGGCTGATGAATGTCTGAACTGCAGGACTTTATTTTGGAAAAGAGCAAGACATCAGAATTGCATTCTCAGAAGGATGCCTAGATGTGACTATCAAACACTTGCTGAAAAGAGGAATGCTTTGACTTACTCTCACTATGCACTTTGGATTAAATAAAGGAGAGCCTTTCCCATAACCAAATACAGACAACGTCGACTAATCTCCTGAGCATATTTAATGCAGTCAGGTCTGCACTGTGATAGGAACTAGTGAAGAATGCTTTACACTGAGCATAATGCCCCATGTTACTGTACTGTTCCCGTTTTTAATGTCTAACAATTTGGAAGTCAAAGTATTTATGAACTTTGTTGTAGACCAGAGGGTTGCAGAGGAATTCAAGTGAGGCTGGCCTCACTGTTTAGGAGATTAGTATTTTACATCCTCCTTCTGATGAGCAAAGCCTTTGGCACCAATTTGGATCAATCTTGCATTACTGCACCAAGAAGCCAATAGATCAAACATTCTCTAAAATGTATGTAACAGCAAGAAGACATACATCCCTTCCTCCCCCATAAGCTCTAGAAAAACAAAGGAACATTTCAGAGGGGGATTTCTTCCTTATATTTATATAAATATATATATAAATATATATATATTTTGCTGATGCAGTATACAGTGTGTGTGTATGTGTGAGTGTGTATATACACATGTATATGTATGTATATACACACAAATGGTTCCTGGAAAAGAACTCTGAATGCTTTGCTAGCAAAACACTGTGGTGTGCAAAACTAGAACTCAATAGAAAAAAAGCCATTTCTCTGAAGGCCACATAGCTGAGAGTCTTCAGTTTACCTCATTCTTTGTAGCAGCCCTTGATTTTAACAGTTTTTTGTAATAGGTACAAACGATCCCATGCCTTTCTAGGTGCAATTTTAAGTTAAGCTAAAATTCTTTTTATGGTAATTTATTTGTATATGAGGGTAGAAGGTGAGATCATGTCATACCTTAAAGTTAAAATCCTAATTCTGGGAAACTGACACTATTTAAATTATTAGCAACTGTTGTACAGAAAGTCTCTTTTTCTACTACATTATTATATTAACATTTATATGTGTTCAAGCACAGCAGTTTACCATAGATAATCATTTCTCTAGCACATGTAAAATGCAATGATTAAAGTAATGCAAACACAATTCCACTGCAAAGATGAACTTACTAATTCACCTTTACAAAAAAAAAAAAAAGGCAATATAATTGTGTAAATGGTATATGGCTTGTTCACTGAAGTTATTATAAATCCGGATTTAAGGGCCATCCAAATTTGAAGTAAATATTCTTCACAAAAATCAGTTACACTTTTCAGCACAGAAATAAACCTTTGGCTCTGTAGGTATTGTTGTAATTTACTGCTCAATCTAACCTTCCAGAAAGTAAAATTTTTGTTAGTGTCCCAGGAAAGCTGCCTGTACTATCAGTATTTATTTTCCAGTTAACCCATGGTTTATCTGAGGTCCATTATGAAAACGAAAAAAATCGTATGTTTTAAGCACTGTTTTGTGGAGCTTATTAGAACTTCATTAATAAATAGACACTTTTTAAAATGTTAGTGAAAGCATATTTTAGAATGAGGTTGTTAAAACATAATCAGCAGTTTCCAAAATAATCACTTATCTGATAAGCTTAAGTGTTTGAAGATAAGACTGTTTGTACAATTCTTTTAAATTGTGTGCCATTCAAATCCTACAGGATTCCTGTCCTCTTGTTTCTCCCTGATTCTGCTGAATTAAAGGGTTCATAGTTCATATTTTGATGTTGCTGAACAAACTTGTCACTGGAACAGTCTATAAGTGACTTTTTTTCCAGTCAGTTCACTCACAGATAGAAGGAATTGTTCATAGAACACTAAATCTTTCTCAAGTACCTGTAAATACAGCCAGGCACCTACTTGGAACTGATGGTTTAAATATAATTTGGTTCCTAACTTAAGCCTTCATCTGCATGGCTATTCTAATTCCCTCCAGTGATGTTGGTGGAAAGATACATTAATGAAAGATAAAATGCCATGTTGAATTGCTGGATGTGTCTAAATTTTCAGTGTTATTGGTGGTGTAGCGGAAGCTGAAGTATTTACTAAAACTTAGATCATAAATAATGATAGGAAAAAATGTCAGAAATTCAGAAAATGTCACCCTTATAAATAGTTCTAGGAGAATTTTTTTACCTGGAACATGGGTGAAGGGGGAAGGTTTCTCAGCTGATAAGATTTCTTCTCCCCGCCTATTTATTTCAGGTATAGTAACATCATGCATACAGTGGATTTAGGCTTCGATTAAATGGATCATCATGTAATGGAAAAAAAACCAACATATAAACACTTACCTTGGAGCATATCCAATCTGTGGCTGGCTGGCTGGAAATTTATCTGATCTGCCAATGCTATTGCTGTGAATTATTAAATAACAGATTTAACTAGCCGTCTGTTCGATTAAATATTTGATCATTTCAAGTCCAGAAGTAGATACAGCCATCTGCATTTAAAAAAGAAAAAAAAAATAGTAAATGAAGAGACAGCTGTCAACAGTTGCTTTTAATGAGGTCTCTAAGTACTATATAGTACAGTATTAATTTATAGCAGAAAATCATATCTTGTAAGCTGTATATAAAACACTGTTTTATGGTGCAATCATTTGTCAAACTTTTGTCTGTTACTTTTGTTTGAAAAATGTGTGCATTCTTTTTCATACCTAAGAGCATCACTGTAAAATCTGCTGAATACTATTTATAGGTTTTATTTGCACAAGGTTTAATTTTAAACTACAAGAAGTTCGTATTGAACATGCCTAAACATCTGTAGACTTTTTCAGTTCATGAAAAGCAAATGTTTTCATATGAATCTTCTCCAAAGGTAATCCCGTATTTATGTTGAGTGTTTACATAAACTTTTCTATTTCTGCCAGCTATTATGTTTAACTTTTTGAAGGACAGCTCATTTCATGCATTGCTAGGAATTGTTTAGTTTTCTGCTTCCAAATTCTCTAAAAGGTTTGACACCCCATCATCATGTGCACATTTTGTCACTTATTTGGCTAACAAAATGTGAGGTCAGAAGCTTAAAATACCTTTAGAAGGGAAACTAGTCAATTTGTCTGTATAAATTTTATGGTTGAGCTTAGCTGAAATAATCCCCTGGAAGCCATTTGTCTCAGAGGTGGGTAGGATGCTTGAGCATACGAGTCTAACCATTTAACATTCAGCATTCAGTTGTTACCTTGCTGGCAAGTGATACCCAGTTTACCGAAGATGCTGGTAGTGTGCAGCACCACCTGAGCCTGACCCTCTGGTTGCAGTACAAACGGCCAGATTAGGGCCTTCCTGTAATACCTCTGTTTCAGAGATGCTATTTAACCACTTCAGAACACACCTGTAGATTACTGTTTGCCCTGACAAATGAGGGGGAAAAAAAAAGAAAGAAAGCTGTCCTTTAAAAACTTTGTGAAGGATGAAAATAATGAAGGAAATGGTGTCTGCCAGCCAGTTGTCCTGCTCGAGGCCTGGCCGTCTGTGTCCTCCGTCCGCCCCGCACCGCCTTTACTGAGGATTGTTTTCTAATTGGTTAGAACACTTTTTTTTTTTCAATTAATGATCTCCGAACAAATGTTAATACAAACTGTATAAAGTGAACATAATTTTCTTCACTTGTATTTTTGTTATTGAGCAAGTTTATCAAAATAAATTGTCTACTAAAGCGACCGGCCCCGGCTACGCTGACTGGAACCGGCGCCTCGCGCGCAGGTGCCTCCCCCTCACGCGCCGCGGACCCCACGCGCGCTTCCCGCCCACCACCGCGCTCTGGCGGCGGGCAGCGGCGGCGCCGCTTCCCCCGCTGGGGCCGCCCCGTCTCCATCGGCAACGCCGTAACACGGCGGTGCCGCCGCGCCCAAGCGGGGCCGGGTGGNTCAGGACTTGCGGCGGCGGGAGGAGGAGGGACAAGGGAGAAGGGACTGGAGAGCCTTTCCCTGGTGAGGTGAGTCTCTGGGGCGGGACAGTGTGGGGAGCTGAGGGGCTTTTCCCCCGGTGAGGAGAGGAGCGGGACGGGACGGCGGGGGCGCTGAGGGGCCGTTCCCCGCCTGAGGTGAGGTGAGGCGAGGCGCTGGGGACGGGACGGCGCGGAGGGGGTTTCTCAGAAACCCGCTGGTGAGCGGAAGGGCAGGGGGCTGGGGAGGGAGGGGGGGAGGTGGAAGAGCCCAATGAAGTGAAAAACTGGATTTTCTGATCGTTTCTGCACCGGTTTTATCGAGCCTGAAGCCGAGGGGCAGCTCACATATGCGCCTCCATGCCCCACATCTAGCTTCTGCTCCTTGCCCCTCGCTCCTGCGGCTCACGCTCACCCGTAGAGCCCTCGGTTTTGCTTTTGCTATTTTTTTTTCTGTTTGAGCTGTGTCGCTCATCTCCCAGCAGCTGTGCATGTATATAATTAACTGCATAAAACCCCTTAAAAATAACTATTCCAGAATATTTTCTAAATGTGTTTTCTATAGATGGATAATTGTAACTCCTCTTTGCAACTGCTTTTTAATTTGCTGTTGTCCTACATGCAATGTAATTATCATATATAAGTTGCTGTCAATTTTAATGCTTTTGTGAATAGTGTATTTTAAGCATTTTGCTGTAATACTGTGTCTTTTTTTTTTAAAGGCTAAGTCTGTTCATATAATGGATACCCACATCAGGAAAATGACACAAAAAAAGCAATTTTAATGCTTTTGTGGATAGTGTATTTTAAGCATTTTGCTGTAATACTGTGTCTTTTTTTTTTAAAGGCTAAGTCTGTTCATATAATGGATACCCACATCAGGAAAATGACACAATTGTTGGACAATGATCAGTTTTTGGAAAAAGTAGGGTAAGAGTACTGTTAGCAAATCATTTTTGGACTTCATAAGTAGATACAGAGTAAATAACTGTAGCTTGTATAAACTGTGTAGTATGTCCCTCCAAAACATTTATCAGATATCAAATGGAATGTGTGAACAAATGGCAAAATATAAAACACTTCCCACATTAAAAACTTAAAAAAGGCTGTGTGACAATACAGGAATATTATTGGTAATGAAGTCATCCCATAAAATTCATTGTCTTGTAGGGTGACCACAAAATCCAGTGTACAGAGTGATCTTCCACCACGGCAAGATTTTACCATGTCTGATCTAGGACCAGATAATGGATTGCTGGTAATGCATATTAATGAGGCGCAAGATCTGCTGGTAGGCAAGTTTTCCTGCTAAATGGAACAACTAGAGAAGTAATACACACCCTTTATAAATACAGAGTGTGCAATAAATAAGCTGACATACAATTGATATGTTTTCGTAAATATATTTGCAGATGCAAACACATAATGTGATAGATAAAATCATGAAAGTCATGAAACTACATACAGTTTCTCTGAAGAGATGAATCACTGTGAACAAATCAGGCAAAATGATAAAAGTAAATTGAAAGTTGATACTATGTTTTTCTTTAGAAAAACGGAAGACAGTATATACCCCTTCAAAATCTGTGAGGCAGGTTTTGGAGATGCTTGATTTTTCTTCCTTTCAGGTTAATCACAGGGGTATATTATTTATTTCTTTTAGTGAACTATTTCTTGTCTTCCTTCTTATCTCCCCCAAACTAAGCTCTCTTTTCCCTTCCTTTATCTCTCAGTCTGGGGTATTCTGAAACCTTCTTTTACCTTGTATCCCAAATTCAAGATAGTGTATTACCTGCGTCATATTGGACTAGTTGACTCAGTCAGGCTGGTAATACTGAGCTTTCCAGGCCTATTTTTCTTAGGGTAGAGTTCATACAAATAAGGCAGTAAGCCTATCCCAACTGCAGAGCATTTTTGCTATCCCTTGTCCTAAAACTTACTGTTTGTTGAATGTAGCTGTATACCAGAACCTAAAATTATGTTATTCTTGGTATGTACAGCCCACCAGCAGCCATCCCTGGGACTTGCATGTTTGTCACATTTGAACAGCACATTTAATTTTTTGTACTGCATTTATTTTTTTCTTAATTGATCTATAGAGAGTACCAATGAAGAAAATGCAGTCTAAAAAGGTGCAAACCACAGAAGAATGGCTAAGAAACTACAGTTTAGAATCCTTTCAGTTAACATTAGAACATCTGATGAACGAAGGCAATATTATTTTGTAAGTACAACATTGCCCTTTCTTTAATTAGTCCTCATATGTGTGTCTCTCTGATGCTAATTACACATAGTGTTCCAGGGATTCAAGAAATGGTGTTGAAGAGATAGAGTTTACTGAAGAGACTGTTACCAATTTTGAGTCCAGACTTTCTGAGTAAGTTTTGATCTTGTTCATGATTTTGATGCGTAACTGATTCTATATCCCTGTCCTTCTTTACATGTTTACAGATACTTTCTTCCATCCTAATTTCTGGGAATTTCAGATTACCTCAGTATTAAATCCTTTCTGCTGAGATTCAGGGCAGGTGATGATTTCATGTCAGTACATCTGAGTGTTTTTTGTTGTTTTTTTTTTTTAAATGAGGATGCCTGTCAACCAGGTTTTGAACTGAAGTAGTAAGCTCATTTTAGAAAGGCAGCTAGTGAATGGTTGGCTTTTCACAGGTAATACTATATATCTGTGGGTTGTGTTTATTGCAACTTGCAGTAATTTCAAATCATGTATCTAGTTGTGAAAGGCAGTATTGCTTGATATTCTGTTCAAGGAGTGGAATGTTGAAAGGAGTTTGAATTGGAGCCAGGAGGGAAGAAGCCTGTGTAGCAGATACTTAGAAAACTTTTAACTACCAAATGAATTTTAAATGTATAAAATCAAGGAAACTTGAACTGAGGAAGGCATTTATTGAACAGGTTCAATAAGCTGTACAGTAATATTTTTGCTGGTCTTCACAATACTTGTTAGACTGTTCCTAGGAGTGCCACTACTTCAGCATACCTCACTGCATCAGTCACGAAGATCCAGCATCTTCAGAAGGTCCATCTTCAGTGCTAGGTATCTCTGCCATCTAACCAAACTGTCAGCAAATCTGGTTTAAAAAAAGAAGTAGCTTTCGTGTTTTGAAAAGACAAAGAGCTTTTCCTACTTTGAAGTGTTGATTAAAATTGTTTGCTCTCCAAATAGTTAAAACCATGCGCTCAGTGTTAAAAAATAAGTTGGTTAACATAGAACTATGTTTAGGGACAGCAAGTACTTTGTTTTACCTCAGTTTATAGCTATTTTAAAATTAAATCGTTGAAAGTTGTGCTGCAGTTAGTCCAGAACTTCAGTGAGTGTGCTGCCTTCCAATCACAAAGTTGTATTTCGTGAGCATCTTAAACAATTGTGTAGTTTGTATTAAACACATCTCCTGGCAATAAGGTTATGTGTGATGAACTAACTCAGTTTTGCCTGAACTTCTTTTTCTTCATGCAACACATGGTGAATATACCTCTCCCTTCCTCTCAGTAGAATAAACCAGCAACTGATTAGAAAACATTTCAATGATCTAGTTTTTCAGCCAGCTACGTTTCTAGTCAGTTAAACAACTTTAGGGGAAGAGGTATTTAAATGGTTAGTCCTGCAACCACTAGTTGCATGAGGACGCTGAAAACAGTATTTTTAAAAGGTGATTTTGCATGTATGAGAAAAGGACATGATAAGGGCGAATTGTTGAATGTTGCATTGATACGGAATGCAAAAAAATGCCTTAGCTGAAGCAGTGCTATGCCTTTTGACAGGGTGATTGAACTTTATCAGCAGCGAATTCAGTGGCTGTTGAAGGGCAGCAGAAAGGTAACTTTAACTTTGCAGTATATTTTTAGAAGGGAACTCTATACAGTGTTAAAGGATAAATTAACCTTTGAATACTAGTGAAACGTGGCTTCCAGAAAGCTTATGTATTTTCACTATTTACTGGTATCCATTGTGTTCAGTGATACTCGTCTCAACAATTGATTACTTTTCTTGATTTTGTGGTGGTATGTGGTTTTTTTTTGCTTTGTAGATGTCTTTTTCTTTCTCTTAGCAATCTTAATCAGGGCCTCTCAGTGCCATTTAAACAGGAGCAGACAATACCAAGCTTAACTTCTGACTGGAACTCAGCTGTCTTTTAGTCAAGTGTGCCCTCTGTTGCACAGTTGGTTAATCACAGTGCTAATGGTCACGAATGGGTAAGGGACATAACTCTCTCTCAAAGGGGACAGGGAAACAAGCAGCATCCCAAAATCTAGCTTCCACAACATTGCTTGATATAACCTGAAGGAGATGCTGTACACAAAGTCATGTTTTTATTGTCCCAAATGATGAATAGGTTGTCTTGGAAGGGAGGCAATGTGACTCACTGATAGGGATAAACTGGGAGCCAGTAGTACTCTCTTGCTTTCTTGTCTTTGTCACCATCTCATCTTTATGCTAGAAAGCTTAAAGTGAAAATAAATACATAGTATTTGAATTTAACGTGGTATTGTACAGAATAATCATTTTTAAACTTCAGATAAGCTTAATATTTACAGTGACTTTTCTTTTTTAAGGTATTTGGCCTTGTAGAAGGAACCAAAGTTGGACTTGTGGTTGATGTGTCTGATATGAACTACAGACCTAGACTACTGGATTTTCAGAAAGACCTTTTGGTGAGTAATAATAAAGCAGACTTTGGCTATTATAACATGTTAATCAAGCCTCAGTATAATTACAAGCAAAGAACTAAGGGGAGGAAAAATCTGCTTGAATTCATAATATACAATACAGTGGAAGTTTTCTATTGTAGAAAAATATTTTTTAAATGTCTTTGAAATTATAATCTTTGTTAATGTCTAGATCCGAACAAACTCCAGTACCTACTATAACAATAATATCGATATTTAGAAGTTTTTCAGTGCTTGTACCAGCATTCTCTATGATTCTAAACTTGTCTAACAGAAACTACTTAAGAGCTAGAACCAAGTCGTACATAGAGCTATGTATATTAAATATAGTTTTCTTATGCCTATATGTTTTGTCACAACAAGATGCACATCACAACTTTGGTCAGAACCTTGGTGAGTTAATTGCTCCCCGAAGTCCCAGAAGAAATTTATTCTTTATTATGCTCTTTACTTGTATAAAAGTTTTACAGTAAGGAATGTCTTGTGTAGCCGGTTTAGTCTCTAATTTTGAAGCTCTGTCTGTACAACTTCATTTCCTGCAATCAGGAATTATTTAAAATTCATTTGTATTATCTGCATTTTTAATTTGTGCATTTTAAATAAAACCACTTTAAGAAAACTTGAGTCTGGTTGGCTTAGCCCTAATGCTTAATCTATTGTTTAGCCCTATCCATGAATATGTATTAAACATTTCTAGTAATTGCTTGGTGGGTGAATATGCCCTTTCTAGATCAGTATGTTCTGTTACGTATGCACATCAAATGAAGAGAAAAAAAATAATATCAGTACTACAAATATTCCCTGCCTCCATTAACAAATTAGCTGGATTACCATAAGTTTGTGGGTTTTGTCTCAGTATTCCTTACCAAGTGCTTTAATCTGTATGACTTCTTTTGGAAGCTTTTCTCTGTGGTAGCTGAAAACATTACTGTCAACTATTTTTAGCAAATTTCTGTTTTTATTCTTTTACATAATAACTCTACTAGTAGCAGCATGGATAGTAATGTATTAATAAACTTTTTATTTATTAGTGCTTAATAGATGAACAGCTATGTTATAAGAAGCAATTATACTGCCTCTCATTTGGTACAGAAATTTCACCTCTGTGGGAGAGTCCAAAAAACATCAGTGTTCATGTGTAAGTAAGTTAGTTTCTCTATAAAATAAAGGTGTTTCAGACAACGTCTCCATTTAATTAAAGCAGTCTCCTGGAGAGAATAATTAGTGTTCATCATCGTATGCCTGTTGTGATTTGTAAGAGGAAAAAAAATGAATTTTAAGCGTGGTCAGTGATTTCACGCTGATTGTTCATGTATAAAATATCTTAGTAGCTCCTGTTGTTTGTAGTAATCTTCATGGTCTATTTTATTCAGCATCTGCAGATTGAGTGTGCATATTCCTTTTCTTTTTTTTTTTTTTCCTCCATAGGCTACATGAAGTAAGACAGTGGATACAACAACTGGCACCTGGTGGAGGCTGCAATTTGTTGAAAGCCTTAAAACATGTCCTTACAATGAAAGAGCTGAATTCACTGGTTATTATTGTAGGAAGCTGGTAAGTCCATTATCTGTTCTAACAACCAGTTTTAACTTGGATACAGAATCAGTAGAAGAATATGAACTTGATACAAAAATGAATAGAAAATTTACGATTGAAGTCTTGCATCTTTTAAGTTGGTACCACTGAATTTTTTTAAAACTTGGGTCTGCTTTGAACAGAAAGCAGAAGTTTATAGCATGTGCAAGTAAAAACTTTGTAATTTCTGTCCCTGGCAGAAATGTAGGTGGAAGGAAGGGTTTTTATTAGCCACGGAGAGCCACCAAAATTCAGGGAATGAAAGCTGTGTGGCTCAGTAAATTCTAATCACAAAACAAAGTTTTGCTTTATTTGGTGCCTTTGGAAGACAGTGGACATCCTTACATACACTTGAAGATCTGTGTTGAAGGCTTTTCTTTTGAAGTTTGTTGCATGGGGCAAAAACATAATTCCTGATTTTTAGTTTCCATGGCTAGCAATGAACAACTTAGAACTCACTTCATCCACATTGGCATTATGAACCAAAACAGAATCGTAGTGCTTTTATTATCATTCAGATTTTCAGGACAGAGTCAAACCCCAGCAGTGGTACCTCAGTAATTGTTGAAAGGGGGAGAGAAGGTCAAATTTCTTTCCATTTAACATTTTCTTCCCTGCCTTCTTCAGTATGCCCCCCCTCCATTTGATTACTGTCATTGCTAAGATCTTTTTCTTTTTCTTTTTTTTTTCTCTTCCTTATTTATTTATTTATTGAAAACAGCACTGATCAGTCTTTGGAAGTACTGGCTGACTATGCTCAGCAATGTATGCTGGGGAGAAAACTTCTGGTTCATGTTGTTACATATGATTGTAGTAGTCCTGCTGCTCTTGTAAGTAATTGTGTTAATACTCACTTCCTTAAGCGTCCTGTCACTTATTTCCTATTCAGCTGCAATGTCTTCTCTCGTGCACTTGTGGAGATGCCAAACTATTCATTAAAGAGGTCTTGATCTAGTGTTGTATTTTCTCCAGAGCAGATTTACACACATAAAATAACTTGTTTGGAGCATCTGTTTATTCATCTTGGTTCATACCAAAGCCAGAAGTGGCAACCAAATGTATTTGCTCAGTCCCTCAGTGTTGCTGACTGTTTTGGCACTGGAGGGTCAGTGACTATTTCCAGATAGTCATCCTGTGTGTTTACTGAGAAGACTCTGGGTCTAAAAGCTCTTCTGCAAGCGGAAGCAGAAAAATAGGGGACTTTAGGGAGGCAATATTGGAGTGAGGACAGGTGGGTAGGGAGAGGGGTCACTGGAAAGAGGCAGGGTGTTGGGAGTGAGGTCACAGGGATACGACAGTCTCTGGAGTAGGAATATTTTTGTATGGAATAACATCAGTGCAAGACCTATTAGCCCTGCTCAAATTGCAGTGTTGATCAAGAGCAGTGGTTTGCATGTTAGCAGTGACTGCCCGAAGAAAGAGGAGGGCAGAAGGATAAGCAGTTACTCTTGATTAGCTTCTGCACAGAAACTTGTTTTTAGGTGTTTATTTCTTGTTTAAGCTTAATCCCTAAGGCATGTAGTGACTTCTGTGGCAGGGAGGACATGTTTGAAATCCTGTTTTGAAGAGAAGATTGGATGCAGTAAGGATATTGCAGTCAGGGAGAAAAGCATTACAATGGTAGATGGTAGGAGAGAAGGGGATGGGAGAGGTGAAAAAAGCAGCATAGGACTTAAGAAGTAAATGTGGGCAGGGGAAGGAGAGCCCACAGTATAATATTTATGCTTCTTGACTTCAGTGATCCACCTTTGATCTGACTAGCACAAGCCTGCCTTCAAAGGAAGTAGCTGGCATTTTAACACAATGAATAAAACTGGGAATGAACACAGTGAATGCAATTGCCCCTTATTACCTATTTTGTAAATGTCTTTACTGAGTTTTTCAGCCATGCTCTCAAAACAGGAGTGGAAACCTCTCCTATTTTAAAAAGCAGTGGAAACATCTTATGTCTTTGGCTTTCTCACTACATATACCTTAAAGATTCCTTCTCTATCTCTAGCTGAGAATTGAATACTAACAACCCATGTTATCAAAAGAGATTACCAAACTGAGGTAATTATTTTTCTTCCTATTTATATATGTAGGCAGTTCTAAAGAACCTTGCAGAAGTTGTAAGAGGCCGTTATCACTGCTACTCTTCAAAGGGAGAGGTACGTGACAGCCAGAGAGGCAGAGGATTTTTCTCTCATCTTTTTGATGATTATTCACTCTTAGAAGGTAAACTGCTTATCATCTGAGTAGTAGTTTATAGCAATACCTGGTGCCAAAAGTCTTGGTCACAGCAGTGCAGAGGATGTGGTCAATAAACCTGTGGTTAATTCTTTCTGCAACTGAAAATGCTTTTTTAAAGTGCAGTAAATTTTGCAAATATTGTTCACTGACTCAAAGCTGATGAATAGGATGAAGGTAGTGGTGGTTTTATTGTACACTGATTCAAAACAATAATAAAATGATATCTTTAAAAAAAATAGTGAATAGCTTCTGTATGTAGTGTGGTAGATACATTTACACTCTATTCTGCTATGCTAGGCAATCCTATATGGATGTATACACATCAAGTAGGAAAGTTTTGCTTGGCTGGTATTTGAATAGCAGTTAACTTATTTTTTCCCCCCCCTTTTTTTTTTTTTAATATATGTACAGGATTCTGATAGCAGTGATGTTAATCTGCTACTTCAGGAATCCCAGAAGGCTAAGGATCTACTCCAGAGTATTAAACAGACTTTTCAAAGGCGAATTGGTGGCTCATTTATTAGTAGAACAGCAGATGTATGTATATATATTTTTTTCAAATGTACTTTGAAGTATCAGGGGTAGAAGTTCTTAGCATTCACAATATGAAAAAAATGTATATGATTAATCAGGTATTGTGATAAGTAAAGTCTGAATATTATATTTTTGCCATCCATTATAAGAGCAAATTAAGACCAAAACCAGCAAAGGAGACATTTTGCTAGAGATTCTCCAAAATGTCTTTTCTCCAGTAAAATAAATGAAAGTGCTCTTGATGAAATTTGGATGAGAAAGAAAAAAAAATCTCCTGTTATTTTTCCTCTTTTTATGGAGTGTTTGGAGAATTTCTAGTTCTGCTTTGTTCTGATAGAGATATTATTTACTCATATCTTTTTTTCACCCTGTGCAGATAGTCATAAATGGAAATACACATCTCTCTTTTGCCTTATTCTCATCTCAATACTTCCAGGAGCCTGGAAGTTTAGAAATTTGCTGAGTTCACCTATTATTGCCAAACTTTCATGCTAAAAAATTGACGGCACTGTTCTACAAATCTATGGTTGTGGAGGAATTTTTATATTAACAAAATTGTCTGTTCTCTATCACAACTACTGTAGGCAGTTGTGTGAGGTGGACAAGTTTGCTTTTAAATAGGGAGTGAAATTTTCCATCAGGTGCCCTTGCATATCTAGTCATCTGACCTGAGACATTCCAGGCTAGAGGTAAACTGATCATCTGTGAATAATATTTCTCTCTCTTTTCCCCCTCGTCATGCCTATCGCGCATATATAGTAAAAGAACATAGAATTCTTTTATCTTTCTTCCAACCTCATAATTACTAAGAACCATATAGGCTACATAGAGAGCAAAAGTCACCCTGAAAAAACTTAGAAGGTCCCATATCCCCAAATAAAAACATGTCATTTCAGAAACTTACTAGTCAAACCTTCTGTATGAAAAAGCATCTCCACAAAATTCCATCCATTCACAAAAGAAAAGTCTCTTGCCCATTTTTGAAGTAAAAGAGTTCTAATGCCCCATAGGAGTTTGTTGGCTTGTTTCCATTGTTGTCAATGAAGGTAGAATGTGTTTCGTTTTGACTGTATGCTCAGTGCAGGTAGGAAATGGAGAAGACATGATTTGGTCTGTGTATAATGAAGATCCTTTTCCCACTTTTCTTAGAGAAACGACTGGCTGTTTTTCTGCCAGTATGTACAACCATGATGTTTTCACTTCCCCTGTGGATTTTTGCATTATGGCTAACACAATGAAGTTAATGGAGCACTGTTCCACAAAACTTATTTTTAGGAGGACCAATGGTAGCAATTTTTGAAGTATTTTGATTATTGGAATCTCAGCACTCTGAACATACGTAAAACTAATATTCTATGCTGGATATTTAGGATGAAGGTGGAGAAAAAAGTATGCTGAAACTTTCAAGAGTTTTTCTTAAAATCCATTTTAGGTTTCCACAGAATTTGCAAATACGGCAACTTCCATCTTCCTACCAAAGCCTCCAAAGCATGAAGGACCATTAGTTATTCAAACAGCATGCTTCCTGGGCAAAACCTCAACAGACTGGTTAAAGACAAATGGATTGAAAGGTAGCACAGAATGAAAAGCTTAACAGGTATGAAACGGGAGTTAAAGATGGAGAATGTGTTTTGTTTAATTTCTCTGTTCCTTGCTACAGCTAAGAAGTTAAACCTTTATCAAGTTTTGGCTCCCAATGCTTTCTCTCCTGTGGAAGAATTTGTACCTATTCTTCAAAAAACAGTATCATCAACTCTACATGAGGCAAGTGATGGGGACCCGTTTCTTCTTTTTCTTGGTTTTTTTTTTTCTTTCTACTGCTACATTTTTCTAACTAAAATTGATTCTTTATAAGACAAGGACATTTTACAGGCTTTAACTGAATTTTGAGTTGTGGATTCAAATCAGATGCTTATATTATTCTTAAGAATAATTCAGGAAGGAATTCCATGCTAGTGTAGCTTATATAGACTTCTGTAAACATATAACTGTATTATTTACCTTTCCAGAAAGCGATGATGCAGTTTGAATGGCATGATGGAACTGTGAAAAATATCCATGTTGACCTGCCAATATTATACCACTATCAGGTGAGTTGTCTGTAGTGACATGGCCTCATCAGGGCTAGATTACCATCTAATTACTTCATGCGAGTTGTCGTGTTACATAACTACTGCAGGGATTCATATGCAGACAGCTGTCCGTGCAAGTCTGCAGTCACCTGGTTGTACCTGGGACCTGGATTGTTATGGTAGTGAGGAAGAAGGCTAAGTGAGAGAAAGAGTCCCTCAGTGCTGCTCATAAGTACAGCAATGTGCATTTTGTGATCTGTGTGTAAGGGTGTATTTACACTATTTTAGAGGGATCTAGATAGGCTGGACCGATGGGCTGAGGCCAGCTGTATGAGGTTCAACAAGGCTAAGTGCCAGGTCCTGCATATGGGCTACAACAACCCCGTGCAACGCTACACGCTGGGGGATGAGTGGCTGGAAAGCTGCCTGGCAGAGAAGGACCTGGGAGTATTGGTTGATAGCCAGCTTGATAGCCAGCAGTGTGCTCAGGTGGCCAAGAAGGCCAGCAGCATCCTGGCTTGTATCAGAAAGAGTGTGGCCAGCAGGACTAGGGAAGTGATTGTCCCCCTGTACTTGGCTCTGGTGAGGCCGCACCTCGAGTCCTGTGTTCAGTTTTGGGCCCCTCACTACAGGAAGGACATGGAGGTGCTGGAGTGTGTCCAAAGAAGGGCAACAGCAGTAGCCAGATTGAGCTCCAGCTGAGCTTTGGCCTTTCTTAATTTTGTCCCTGCACAGCCTTGCAACATTTTTATAGTCCTCCCGAGTGGCCCGCCCTCTTTTCCAAAGATCATAAACCCTCTTTTTCTTCCTGAGCTCTAGCCACAGCTCTCTGTTCAGCCAGGCCAGTCTTCTTCCGCGCTGGCTCGTCTTTGGGTACATGGGGATGGTCCACTAATGCATACTTATGCTTGCAGTGGTCTCATTCTGTAGAGTTTGGACAAATTGCCTTAATGTCTTCAAATCAATATTGTGTTAAAGAATGATATGTGTTTGAAAATATTGTATGTTTTTATTTTAAATGATCTTTTTGTTGGTTTTTATCATTTCATGTTTATCTCATGGACTGTATTCTCTTATCTTCACTAAGAATAAAATGCTACTGTCAAAATTAATGAGAATCATTAATATTTTTCGTTACTATGCTGTCACATTACTTCTGGATTAAGCATTTGGCAATAAAAGATTTACTTGAAGTTTTTATTTTTAGCTTAAATTTTCTATATTTTATCCACAGAAGCTCCTTGCTAAAATGGTAAGAATCTATGAAAAACGAATTGACTGGCTATCTGTTACTAGCAGAAGAATATGGGGAAGTGTTTGTGAGAGGAGGTATCGTATTCTGACAGTCCTTTTTTTGTATATTGGTGATGATTCTAATTTGTCAACCTTTGTTTTGTGTGTAAGTGAGCACCCAGGAAAATACAGGGCAGAAAACAATCAGATGCAGAAGCAGCAGTTGCAGATATGACCAGTGCAACCAATCTACTTTTGACAGCAGTTGCTGATATTCCTTTATTTAATAATCTAGTGAATTTACTGAATCCAGTGATCAACAGTCAACAAAAAAAATGCAATTTCCATGAAACAGGATGAGACTCTTAAATTTGAGTTACCTAGCAAGTAAGCCTTTGGGGAATGTTTTGTCTTATATACACATAAACAGAACGTGGTGTTTCTGGCCAAATGTAGTGTTTACATCAGCTTTCCACACCCACGCTATTAGTATTTATATCCAGAGTATTTCTGCACAGCCTCTTACGGATTCTTACCAGAAGATGAGTTTCAACCTACCAACTACCTTCTGCCTCCACCACTTGTTGAAATGCATTCCAGTGCCAGATGACAAACGTCAGTGCAGATATACCAAAAAAATAAGATTTTTCCCTGCACAAGATTTGAGGTTTTTACCTGATTTTGTTTGAGGATCATCCTCAATAATAATAATAATAATAATAATAATAATAATAATAATAATAGTTTGTTTACATTGTGTCTGAGTCTTTACCAGAGGTCTCCCATCCAACCTCAATTGCATAATTGCTCTTGCTGTTCTGTTTACAAACCCTGAATATGAAATTTTAGACAAGAAGAGGCCACTGTTACTAGTGATCTCCTTGTTCGTTCATCAATGATTGAATTAGCCCATCTGGCAACTGTATTGTGTTGGGAACTCTTGTCCCACTGACTGTCCATCACATCTGTGATTCCTTTCGTAACCACTGCTCCCAAGGTATCCTCTGTCCGTTAACAGTGACCATCCTGCATTGTCTCTACAAGCACAACCTCATATGTGACTATACTGAAGATGATCATCATTAATACTTTTCTTCAAAACAGGTAACATCTGTGCCAGATGACATCAATCAGTCGATACCTGAGCGGCCAGTCTATTACGGACTTGTTGGGAGAAAACTTACCATTTATCTTTGGAGTGATATTATATAGGTTTTTTGAATGATGGTTGGAGAAAGGACAATGAACTATCCAACAAGTCTTCTTGTTGGATAATATCCACGTTTCAGCCGTGTTCTGGATTTTCAAGTACAGAGGAGAAAGAGGAGATATTTAGGGTTCAACAGCCAATATGGCACTACATGTGCCAGTAGCCTGATTATTGTGTAGCTTAAGGAAGATAGAATTTTCTCTTGTTATTTTTTTTAAAAATCTCACCTTATGTTCTGCAGATTTTTTTTTTTTTGTATAGATTGTCTTTATACATTTTTATACATAGCTAGAAGATGCTTTCCTTGGTGAGCTAAAGAGTGCAATGAAGATTAAAAAAAATGTAATTAAATGAGATTTTTTTGACAAATAACATGTTTCTTATATAGGGTGGTTATACTTGTTGATATATCAGTGACAAACTCTATGTACATCATCCATATCCAACATTCTTTGCGACTTTTACTTGAGGAACAAATGTCAGATAAGGATTACTTCAATATTATAGCGTAAGCAGCTACTTAAGATTATCTTTTAAAACTAATTATAACTTTGCAATGAAAGAAGTATGCTGATAGACTGTAGTTACTAATGGCATGTTTTAGATTTTTAGTTACATTTCACATTTTATGATGAAGTATTTGCAAGAGTAATACTGATATAACTTTATTAAATAGATGTATAGATCAGATGTACAGAGACCAAATTAGTAATTAAAAATCATTGTTTTGTGTGGGGCTCACTGAAACTGGTTGGATCAAATTCTCTTCCTGTTGTATTGTTCATAAAGTATCAATTCACATGGCAGAAACTTTTACTAGAAAAGGGTTTTGGAGGTGTCTCAGCATTACTGAGAATGTCCTTTAAATTTTACAGTAATTCCAATACTTCTTTACTGTGTAGTAGTACTAAAATTCTGTACTCACACTAGTAGTCAGAAATATATGGCACATCTGCTGAACAGCAGCTGGGCAGGTTCCTGAATGACAGGTAAAAATGAGAGACAACAATTCATGGAATTCCAAACTTGGTGGGAGAGCAAAGCCCTTACCTCTCAAGATGAACGCAGGCAGCATCTCAGCATTATTGGTTTGGAGTGGGGAGGGTGGGGGGCTGTTTTGTTTTGTGGTGTTTTTTTTGTTGTTGTTGTTGTTTTTGTTCTGTTGTTTTTTGTTTGGTTTTGTTTTGTTTTGTTTTAATTGCAATCCTTCCTAGCCTCTGCTGAGCTTTTACCAGCTCATTAGCATCCTGTTTAAGAAGGAAAAATACAATCTGGCCCACTGCTTTGAAATTCTGACAAGCCCTAAGTGATGGATAAATGTGAATAACTAAATGACTTGAAATAGGAAATAGTTAGTAACAAACAATTTTACCTCTGTAATACCCCAAATCAGATTTTTTTTTCAGAGAATTCACTCAGGCCTTTTGTTTGTTCTAAAGCACAATATGAAAGTTAATTGCTATTATCTTTCTGTAAAAGATTTGGGAGTGACATTGTGCCTTGGCAACTGGAACTGGTTCCTTCCCAACCAGAAAACTTACAAAAAGCTTGGAGGTAGGCTCAAATAACTTTATCATACTTCTGAATTAAGTGAACATAGATACCATAAAACAAATATAACAGAGAAACATAATTAATCAGCATTGTGAACAGTTTAGAAAATTGACAAGTTTATCATATCACAAAAATAATTTGCCATGAACTGTTCTACCATTCATTGTTTATGATGGTTTGTTGTGAAAACAGTGTCATAAAGTTTAATACGTCCTAGTGAATTTGTATTTCATATGTATACAGTATACGTATGTACACAGATAAAGTTTTTAAGAAATGCACAGGTCACATGAAGAATTTAAAGGTACTTCAAATTCAGTTGAGATCTGGAAGCTAAACCGTGTCTTTCCCCACACACACTGGAATCAAATCCCACATTTCTTTTTATGGAGTAATATCCTCAATAGTTTCATTATACCTCTGTGGTTTTCTTTTATTCCTGTCAGTTCTGCTCTTACAGTTTTTCTTCATAAAATCGAGAGGAAATTCTTTCATCTCTGTGCTTTGAATCTTATCTTAAAATCTGCTTTGCCATGGTTGAAATACAGAAACTAGAACAAATGGTTTGGATCCTTGTATAATCCAGTTTTGCTGGCTGTCATTGTCAAAAATGTCAGACTCCAGAGTAGTGTTACTTAAGATTCTTAGTTCTCTTACTGTTTAAGCAGAAACAAAAACTTTTCTTGATTCGTTCTTTGAACTGTAAACTTCTTCTTAGGTGGGTGTTGAGCTTGCAATGCAGAGGTAGTAGAAATTTCATGAATGCTCTCAGGCGAGCTGTGGAAGTAGACTTCAAAGACAAAGATAAACAGAAATCACAAGGAATTTACTTGCTGACCACTGGAATACCTGATCAGGAAACAGTGAGTATCATCACAGGTTTTACAACTCTTCTGTAAGTTCCTATCAGAATTAATCTCAACTTTATCTTTCTCTCTTCTTATTTTTTTCTTTTCTTTTGGCTACTCACCATAGCTTGTTGGCAGAATACTTCTTTACATATCTAAGCCAGCACAAATATCAGTATCACAGACTTTTGTTTCTGCAATCACTATTTATGTGTTGGAGGTAGTAATTATTAATAGTATGTAAATCAGAAAATTCTAGAGGTGTTTTTAAGATCTTCCTCTCACTCCGGCTCTAGCCATCATTTCACCACGTATTTCTGAATTTGAAGAAGCCCACTCAGATTTTTCATATTATATCATTTCCTGATGGGAACAAAGCCACAGATAATTTTACAGTGAAACTTCATAGTACACTATATAGAAACAGCTCCTATTTTTTATAACAGTAATCTACTGCTAGGATATATTTTCATAGTGCATGTGCTCTGTTGCTGTTAAGCCACTTACACTGCCTAGAATTTCTGAACTTAACGATAATCCAGTTGGAATAACTATGCATGTACAGTAGGTCTGTCTTGCCTTTGTTACTAAACTTCTGGAAATTCTGGGCAAACCTAAGAAATCGTTAAAAGCCTATGTAGAAAACAAGAAAAAGAACGATGCATACAAAAAAATCCAAATGAAATATTTCCATCCCTACTTCTTTGCTACAGTGCATGGCTAGCTTGAAGTCCACGACATTGTGTTTCTGATTCCGATAACTACCCCTGTGTCATTTCTTGGCTGCAGCAATGCAGTTGGCGTTGCCACTAGTAATACTAACAACAGTAGCTTTTGTGCATATACATGATTTGAGGAGGCATTCGGCTACTCAGGGTATATTCTTGCACCAAATTGCACATGTCAGTCATGTTTGTTCATCAGTTGAGGAAACAGTGGAGTAGAAGGAAGCTCATCTGAGGTACAGGGTTACTACTGTTTGTTTTTTTGTTTGCTTGTTTGTTTTGCCTTGCAGCACATAATCAGTGCCTATATGTCTGAGGTTTGCAGAGGTTTTGATTTGCAGCTTCACGTCTGTCTGTTCAGTGTAATGGAAGATGTTGACTCCAGTGGGATTATTCCAGCCCGCTATGCTAACCCAACTGAAACTGCCATTGCTTTTAAAGAAATAGCACATGCAGCCAATGGGAGATTTCATTGGTTTGGAGAAGCAGGTATGTGAAAAAAGAAAGTGAACACTTAGTTCTTTTTCATTGATTAAACAATATGTGTTAATGCATTTTTCCCCCAAACAAGTTGTTTAGTTTTTAGGATGTGATAATGCTCTACTAGTATTGAGATATAAACAGAGGTCTTAGTTTGATTAAGGCTTTTAGCTGTCTTGCAGAATATTACAATGCAGCATTAATGCAGGAATTTGAATTTTTCTATTAAAATTCGCTATTTTCTGCTACTTATTTTAAAGATGCGCAATTAACATTTATTTACTAGTGTAGTAGGTCCAGACTGCCTGGCATACAGGAAATAGGCTTTTTGATTCTTTTCATTGATACTTGACATGCTCTATGAATTGTTGTATAATTTAGAAAAAAATACTCTTTGTACATTTAAAAATACTGATTAACATATATTTGATTATCAGGTATTTTTGAAAGTGATGATATCACTGTTATTGTGTCTGAAATTGAGAAGGCAAACAGCTACTCCCAAAAGGTATGAATTATATATATCTTTTTAAATTACATTTTTCTTCAGAAAAAAATTCCACAGTTTTTGTTCAGCTGCAGCGCAGAAGATTGAACAAAATGAAAATCCTTGTAAGATGGGGAGGAACACTCTAGAATGTGAGAATAGTGACTGTAGAGTAAACACGGACTGGAGAGCAGTTGTACGGTAGCACAGCAGTGATTGGTGTTGGAGTATCTGTGATTTCCTATCAACTATAAGGTGTTTACAATTGATGCAATTCTCCTCTTTGTTGCCAATCCTATGATGAGTTCTTCTCAAGCAGAATTAGTCGTTCATTTACTCCTATGAAGCACAGCAGAGGGAGGGGTTGTTACTGGCACAATACATTTGTTCAATTCTAAAACAATTGTTTTATACAACAAGGGTGTAGAACTAGACAATCTCTCTCAATATTAAATGCACTTATCTTTTTCTAAAGATATCCAGCAAATTTGCTGAGGTGCTGTGGCCAGCCTGGCATTGTGATAGCTGTTTCTTATAAAAATGTGATAAATAAATAAAGATATATGCAGTGAGATATCTGTCCAGAGCTCAGAGCAATTTGCTGAATGCAAGTCTGAGACAAAAATTTGTTGCTGTTGTTTTGTTGGTGGATATTCAGTAGGATCTTGAGATATTTTATGTTATACTTTAATAGTTGAATGCATTAGGTTCATCTTCCTCCCATTTGTTCTGGTTCTGGTGCACGTAGTGTTGCCTTTTCTTTTAGATTGTTTGCTCAGAGCAGAGAGGATTTCCTTCGTATGTGAGCAAGCACAGCACAAAGCAGTTAGGGGCATTAAGCATTACCAGATTAGTAAATTTTCTATTAGTTTTATTTATTATAAAAATAATAAATACAGGATGTCTGTCTTTGAAATGTCATTTACTTAAATTTTGTGTATATGAATTACTAAACAGTGTGAACTTCCATTTCAGTGTGCATTCTTAGTGGAATCCTTAAAGCAACGTTCAGGAAATCAGTCTGCTAATCCATTTATACCAGAAGCAGGCTCAAACATGCTTACGACGAAAGAGAAAAGAAGGCCACAGAAGTTGCCAGCTCCAAAACCCACGGCTCTGAGTCTGGCTAGAATGGTTTGAAATTCTTCACAGTCCCATTTTTAAGATGCAGTCTGTTTTAATTAGTGATCCTACCCAAATCATGCTGGTCTTTGTGAGAGAAGTGCTCAGGCTGAAAATTTGAAGGAAGTAAAAACAGTACTGTGATACTACTCTGAATTTACACTTTAATTTGCATTCAAAGTGCTAAATAAACAAAAAAGTACATCTTACTAATTCCTGCTAAGTAATTAAATATAATCGCAGTAATTAAATAATGTTGTAGTATCTACAATTATCTAAATAATTCCTCCTCTGACCTTAAAAATTTAGTGCTTAATAAAAGCAAAGGCAAAGCAGAAACATGTTTTACCAAGTTACTTCCATTTAGCAAGTCCTTCTGGGAAGTACAGAATTTTGTGGTATCCTATTCATGTATAGATGGGACAGCTGCAGCTGAGTAGCATGTCTTTGGCCACACAGAGAGGTAATATAAAGCAACAAATAGGATTCAAGATTTCCTGCTCCCTGTGCATATTTCCATGGGGTTATACTACTTCTGAGTCCTTTGGGGTTTGCTGATGCTTTCCTTGTTAATTTTGACAGCAATATGTATCTTTTTTGAGAGGGTGTGCAAATCTGGCCAGTGCCAGTGCTTACTACTTTGGAGCACAAATGACTAGATACGGAACTTCCTGTTGCAGAGGATGCACTTTTGACCTGAAAATTTCAGGTCTCATCTTTGAAATGGGAATGGCACTTCTGAGTGTGTGTTGTGAAGACCTTTGTAGGTAAGCTTAAACAGGTCTTCCATGCTATTTTATCAAAAACAGCATACTCTCAACACCTCTGCACAAATGCAGGAAATCAGTAATCACTCAGAGATGTGACAACATAGCATAGTTTTACAGGGATTAAACTTCTAGGAAACTGATAAGGTGTTGTGTAGGGGTCTGGTGCTATTTACAGTAGTCCTGTGTATTAAATTAAATGTCAGTTACATGAATGCTCTGTGCTGTTGTGATCCTACAACAAGGGTAAACAAGTGTTCATGCTGTTTAGCAGAGTGCTCAGCCCTTTAAGGGTTGAGCCATACCTAAAAGAAAAATTACTTTTCCTTTTCTTTTACTGCCAGCACTAAGTTTCCAATATTCAATAAAACTCTGAGGAAAATACTATATACTATATTCTATAAAATAGGGCCATTACCATAATAGACTCTCCTTCATGTGGCAAAAATGGTCCAAACTGATCTGTTTTTAGATATTAGTCTTTAGTTTTATGGCAGCAGATTAAATTTGCAAGATAATTAAAACAGAGTTTTGAAATGGAGTTAATAATTAGAGTTACTTAACCTAGCAAGAACATGCAAATTAATGAGTCATCGTGGCAATCTGCTGACTAGTCAGAAGAGACGGAGTAAAACAGGAATTAGAGAATAATGAAAGATAGTTCCAGTTTTGAATAAGTTAGGTAATTACAATATGTTTGAAATACTTTTTAATTTTTTTATTATCTATGCTTTTGTAGTATATTAAAGACAACCATGGTGCAGAGAAAAATACTTCCATAAGAGTATTGGCATGGCGTCCTACTAGTGCAAAAGCAGGAATTCCACCAGGTCTGTATGGATTAGGGACTTGTTGTCTTTAGTTTGTTTGGGTTTTGCTTAGAAGAAAGTATTAAATTACAATTGAGAGGTTTAATTTTAAGTTTTTAGAAGCATTAGCAATTTTAATCTGTAGTCAGTGATAGGAAACATTGCAGTTGCTTTTGAAATACTTCTGTATGAGTAGTTGCAATGTATCTAGATTTTGTATAGGCTAGGAGAGGAAGGGACACTGCCCCACTGTATAACTATTTCCAGGGGATTTTATCCTGTATCAGGAAATATAAGTGTGTGTGGTGGAAAGTAAAGCCCCCCCCTTTATCACATGCCTGAAGACATAATTAAAACCTCACTTCTGTTGGTTTTCAGTTCATACTCCAATTTTATCAAAGGCTCAACGATTCAGAGATCTGTTATCTTACTAGTTCAATATATAATATTTCTGTTAATATTCTTGTAACCAATTGTTCTTAATGTGCTGTTCCACTTAATTATTTATGATCCAGTAATGAAGGAAAACTGCAACACAAACACCAGGTTATCTGTCTCTTGCAGCTACTGCTGGTGTATGGAACAGCTCTTAAATTGATTCCAGTCACTGTTGGTCAATTAAAGTCCAATTCCTTTCTCCTCCATTTTCATAATTTTCCTGTTCTTTGTTCTTTGCATCTTTGTTAACTTCTGCAGAGGTGTTGTTTTTTTGTTTGTTTGTTTGTTTGTTTGAGTTTTCGCATTAAATTTGGGCCTTGAAATCTACTGGTTTATTGATATGCAGCAATGTTTACAGATCTGGATTCATATTTGCTTATGAGCTGCTGCATGCAATGATAACTGGCTTTTCAAACACGTGCTATGCTTATTCTAAACAGCTAATCTTTTCAGGTTATACCATGTGGCATTCTTCCTGATGGTAATTTATAAATCGTAAGGATTATGGTTCCATTCGTATGAAACTAACCTGACTAGTTCTATAATATGGATTTTTGTTAACCAGTATCTAAGAAAACGATGTATAATTGTGGCAATAGGAAACTATGAACTGAAGAATTGGGTTGCATGTCTGAGTTTTACCCTTAGCTAAATTAAATCAACATTTTTATTTTTTTTATTTGTAGTACAAACAATAAAACAACAGCCTCAGACTGAGAATAAAAGAAAACATATATCAAGGAAACAGCCAGAGTGTTCTGTGTCAGTATTTTATACTGATAAAGGAAGAAATGTCGGTATGTGTTACCAAGATATGATGGGTGAAGCCTTTTTATTATCAGTCTTTGTATTATTAAACTGTTTGGATGCTAAGTCAGTGAGCTTTAAATAGTGAATGGAAGTGAGTTTCATTTATCAGATAGTGGTGTTTATTTATTGGTTTTTGTGAAGTGCTTTGAGATCTTCTGGTCAAAGATGTTTTAAGGAAAAATACTGTCATGACTTAGATGACTTGAAGATTTGGTTTGGATTTTTTAAGGTAATTTTTAAAAATAAATGATTACTTAGGTACTTCTTTTTTTATAGAAACTTGGGATTTTTGTCAAAGTTAAAACTGTGTGAAATAGTAGTTTTTTTGTTTGTTTGGTTGGTTGGTTTGTTTTGTTTTACCAATAGGAAGACTTTCATATGTGACTTCAAAAGGGCTATGAAGTCATGTATGAAGGGCTATGAAGAGGTAACCTAAGGTTCTCAATATTACTTTGTTCATTTTCTTGCTAGGTACAGTATACCGCAAGTATCCAAAGACAATGTGCGTAAGAAGAAGTGTTCCCTCTGTTACATTGCCAAAAAAAGAGGAAATCTGTTCAAGCAAAGAGGTATTTTGCTCCTTTAGAATTCTTAGTATGAATTATGTGAACATGTCAGTTGCAATTCTGTACAATGTAGTATTACTTAAACAGTTCTAATATATACTAACAACCAATTGCTCCATTTGTTTTTCTTACAAGTGGCTGACCAAGTACAGTATTAAAAAACTTAAATTGGAATTGCCCAGACTGATGTTTGGTCCAGGCTGTACTCACCAAAAGAAAATTGTGGAGTCTCTGCACAAGAAAGTATCGGCAAAATACTGTACTATCTTCCCTAGTGTAGAAATCAATGTAAGTTTTGAAGATATCATATACCTACCTCGTTTAAAGGCTTTGTATTTGCTAAAGACAATGCACATTAATCAATGTTTGTGGCATGCTAGTGTAATGTGTGTTTTCCACTTTCCTCCATTATTTCCTGTTCTTCGTTCTAAACCACCCTGCTACTAGAAAGCTAGGAAAGGTTTTCTATTCACCACAAAAAAATATTCAGTATATTTGAAATGCAGACTGCGTGGGATCTTTAGAATGTATGGCATCTCCTCTGCTCATCCAGCCTAAATAATAATTTTAAAATTTCTTTTCAAGTAAGGCTTTGGAAAATCATATGTGAGTGGAAACTTGGAAAATGTTGGATATTGATTGTTTTGGTTTGTGCAATGGCCAGAGAAACATAGCAAGTTAAGTCCAGGATATTATTGGTCTATGGTAGCTATAAATAAGTCAGAAGGAATGCAACAGATGCACATGTCCAGTCAGGTTATATAATTTTGTTGCTCAACACAACTGATTGAGATAAGAACTAGGCTTTCCTAATTTGGGTAGTCCAGTTATTTAGTAGCAAGAGTTGAAGAAGTTTTCTTGCGCTATTTCACAGAGTTAAAGACAAAAATAATAGTAATAAAAAAAAACTAATCGCCCTGCTTTTTCATGCAGATACTGCCTATATAGCCACTGAGCTCATATCTGTTGGCATAAAATGCTTTTGTACAAACTGAATTTTCCAGGGGGTTGTGAAACATCTGCAGGTTCAATCTAAAGAACTGGAAATCTACACTGAACAAATGGAGAAGGTGTTGAAACGCTATCTACAAAGAATACAGTGGCTTCTGTCAGGTATTGCTGTGCATCTTTACTATAAAGCACAATGTAAACATTTATAGAATCTTCCTGTCTACTATTTCTACTAGGATAAGTCTGAACATAAATCTGGACCTCAAATACGAGGTTCAAAGAGCTATTGTGCCTATTCTCTGATTTGTAGCTGCAGAACTGTAAAATTCCTTTTGTTTGCTTTTTGTTTCAGACTATGCACTGGAAACGAAGTTTTCATTTTTCTTAAAAAAAAATAATCTCGTTTTAGCAATGAGCTTTTGTAGACAAAAATATTAATGAAGTGTGAGCTTGACACACAGTTTGAGACGATAGATTTGAGTTATGCCAGCTGCCTCTTTTAACATGAATTGTTACCCTCAAGCCCAAATGTGATAGGCTAAATTACAGTGCTATTTAACCTTCTAATGCATGTTTGATAAGTTAATGTCACAATTCCAAATCATTTTCTCTCGACTCCTCCACACTAGATGTCTTTGCCATTTAGTATGCAACACAAAGAGTAGGGCAATTTTAGCAAATTCTTTAGTGCAGTTCATGAGAGTAATCATAAAAATAGTCTGTACACTATAATTGTACAAGAAATGTAAAGGCAAAAGTAAGTTTAACATCAAAATTGTTTAAGTTCTGTTTTATTGATATCATCCACTTTGTATTTCATTGAGCTCATTTTAAAATGTATTTTTATGAAGATAAATAAGAATACAAGAGAATTCACCATCTTTGTAGCAGATACACACCCAGCTTGCTATGAAATAATTATGGCTGTGATGCAAGTTTTTAATTTTTATATACTGTGCTCATGAATACAAGGTAGGCGTTCCTAGTGTCAGAAGTTTTCTATCAACGGAAGATATACAGTCACATATACAAAAAAAAAATTAGCTTTCTTGGTTCTTTTACTAAGAATGTGCCTCTTTAGAAGTTTAGTATCACTGCGGGTGAAAAGTGTTTTGATCCCTCTGTTGCTTGTAAATATATTTGTTAGGAAATAGTTTCATTTTTTTCTGTGTTGCAAAGTAGGAGCTACAAATTTTTAATGCATGCTGTAACAATTAGCTAGTAATTAATGCTTGATAGTAATTAATGCTTGATAGTAATTAATGCTTGATAGTACTAGACTTGAAATGTCAGAAGACTTTTATTAACCTTTGAACTACCTAGTTTCCACACAGATTAGAATTTACTATGTAGAGGTTTGTCCAGAATAACTCCTAAAGATTGAAGATTTTACTGTATGCTTAGTAAAATCCTATGTTCAACAAAATAATCTTATGTAATGACACTTTGTTTGAATGATCTGGTGCAGGAAGCCGAAGATTGTTTGGTACCATTTTAGAAGCAAATGTCTGTGTTTTAATTGATACATCTGGTTCCATGGACCCATACTTGCCACATATCACAAAAGAACTTACCTCCCTTATCTGGGAACAGCTGAGAAAAAATGAAGTCAGGTATGATAAACTACTGATAAAGACTGAATTCTGCACTACTCTTACTCTTATGTAATAAGATTATTTAATAATTACTAAAAATACAGTACTGAAACACAGTACAAGTAATTACTGTATGTTAGTGCATAATATGCATGTGGCATTAACTGCTTTTTCTTTTGTTTTAACCAACTTGTAATTCTTAGCTCTCAAAGATTTGGGCCACATTTGCCATAGGCTGATGCTGTTTATCCTTCTGGGTTCAGTGTTCCAATGGGCTTTCTGTTGACACAGAATGAGTTATGCTTTCTGACACTTCCTTATGCCAGTAATAGGTTCTTGGTTGTTTTTGTTTGGTTTTTGTGTTGTTTTTTTTTTTCTGTTTCAAGACTAGCTTATCCAATGTGACTGGTAATATTGATTAGGTTTAAATATTGAGGCCATTTTTCTCCTCAGGTTTAACCTGCTGAAATTTGCCGAAAATACAGAGAGCTGGAGAGAGTATCTTGTAGAGGCAACTGATAAAACATGTCACGAGGCTGTACAGTGGGTGTCCAAATTCCATGCTCATGGTAATACATGTATCCTTATGGCTTTACAGGTTAGTAAATTATGTACTATAGTTTGGAGAAGAAAGAGTGTCTTGTGGTGATAAAACACTTCCATCTGATGGATAATATTTTAAGAAAACTTTTTGGTCCAAGTACACAATGCTTCTTATATTCAAAACACTGAATGGATCTGGAATCAAGACACTGTTCCTGTCCACAAAGCTCACAAATACAAGCGTTCCTTGCTCATACTGAGTTTAGGAAAAATGTGAAATGTCAGTAGCTGCATTAATCTTTGTGTTGAAAGAGTTCTGGAGAGAGAAAATAGCCAATGCCTAAAAATGACGCTTATGTACAACTGTGGTTATAATATATTTGGTCTGGGCAAAAGAAGCAATGGTGGTTGGAATCATGTGGCCATCGAGCATGATTCTTGGACTTCAGTAACAGGTGAAGAAACATTTCTCCTATAAGAATTCTCAGTGTAGAAATTAACTAGTGATAACAATTTAAAACGGAGACTGAAAGAACTGGCGATTTCATGAGATTTAAAATTTAAATCAGTAGAGAAGTTTTTCCCTTAATGAGTGGTTCTTGTTCTAGATACCTTCACAGAATCTTCATGTAAATTTTCTGGAATTCTTAGCAAATCAAATGCAATAGAATTAGAAGACTTGTCTATATTGCAGAAATGTCCACTGAGCCAATTATCATAGCAAGTTTTCGTAATATAAGAAGGACAAGTCCTAATGAGCCTGATGAGGCTAATTAAGCATCTTTTACTCCCACAAAGTGTGCTGAAAAAATATTCTGTCAGTAGTTCTCCAACACCAGTTAAGTGGATCTATTCACTTTTAGCATATTTGAATGAGTCAGTTTTTGGTGGTGCCCTGCTTGTGAATATAGTGCCTTATGCTACAAACCTATCTACTTTTTTATTTTTACGAAGTTATATCCTTAATCTCTTTCATACTTAGTGAAAAGGAAAGGGCAGTACTAACTTGATTAATGAAGTGATAAATATACAGGTGTCTTAGATCATTGGAATAGTGTTTTCATTTTAAAGAATAACTTTTAACATAAATGTTCTAATTATTTAAGCTTGTTTTCTGCTTTTCAGAAAGCTCTCAGTTTCCAAGATATAGAGGCATTGTATGTATTGACTGATGGAAAACCAGATACCAGTTGCAGTTTGATTTTGAAAGAAATTGAAAGATTGAGAAAGAAACAAGATGTTAAAATCCACACCATTTCTTTTAGCTGTGCAAACAGGTATGTGATACTTTGCAAGAACAAAACAAACATTAAAATTATTAGGTTTTTTATTTGTTGCCAGAGGTGTTGTCAGAGTGTTTTCTGGGCATGCTGTATGCTCAGTTCACTGAACAACAGGATTGAGCTAGGCATTCATGCGGGTGGGAACTGGGCGGGCTGTTCTGGCACAGGTAATTGCCACATGGCCTACATTTCCCACAGCTTATGTCCTTGAGAGAGCTGACTTCACACACATGGAGTTGTGATATGCATCACTAGTCTGCAGCAGTGGGATCATTCCTATAGTTCTGTCACTTGTCTTTCATGTACACATCCCTAGAGATGCATAAAAAAAAAACAACAAAAAAATAATCTGGATTGGAATAAGGAGCACTGGAAAAGTGTTAATGCCAGTCATGATGGAGTGTGGGGGTTGAAGATACATCTCTGGATGTTCTTCTGGGGGGATCTTTGCATGGTCCAGATTTGGAGACCATGCAACAATACCAGAATACCTCTACATTCACCTTCATGGTGGCTGTGTGACGCAGGGAGCAGATAGCCAAACAGACCACCTCTTCAAGCTGCCCAGCATACATGTGTCTGTACTCTGCCACCTCAAAATGCAGTAGTTTTCCCAGGTCTTCAAGAACTCAGCCTTTGTGTTCTTGAGTTGAATGCTGCAGCATTGCTTGCCAACCATCCTGTAGCACAAACTGACAAGTAGTGTTGTTTTTGTTAGGTCCTAGGTTGCATTCTTCTGAACTGTGGGATGGATGTTGCCATGGCAGTGGAACAGACCTGTAAAAACAGACTTAAAAAATAAAAATAAAAATAAAAAAATAAAAGGTTCAACAAGGTGAACATGCAACAGAAAATATAGTGATAGGAAAGGCAAAACATTTGAAGCAGGAGTATGGATGGTTGAGAAAGGACCAGCAGAGTCTCAAGAAAGTTTGAAATCCAATAGTTATGGAAAAATAGGAGAGTGGACAGTGCTTGGACCATTCTGTAGAGCTTCAGTGTGTTGTCAGAGCTCTGGATGGTACAGGAGTCATCTGTGGGCATGTCTGCTAGGTGTGCACTGGAGAATGTTGTAGTAGTCCAACCACACTAATACCTGATCAAATGGTGAAAGTATATTTGGACTGGAGTTTCTAGAGGAGTCTCCTGCTAAAGGTATATGGTTTACACACAGTAGGCCTACTGTGAAATTCAAACCAACCCATGGCAGACAAAAATAATTGGGGGATTTGCTTCAAAACTCTGTTACTGCTTCAAATCAAATTGCCCAGATCCTATACTGCTATGGTAGCTTATAGACCTTAAAGCTAAATCCCGCAAAAGAAGACAGTGTTTAGATGTCATTTTTCCAGCTGTCAAGGGGTGTTATTTAGCATACGTGTAATAAGAATACAATAGCAACTGTACTAGTTATTGGACATATTGGACAATGGCAAGGAATAGGGGCTTAGACAAGAGAATAAGCTATAGGGTACACACAAAATGTTCCTTCCTCTTATGGAGTCTCCCAGCTTTTGCCTTTTGCTTGCCAACCTGGTTTCTGAATTTCTTGGTTTAGTTTCTTTTTTTGGTTCTGTTACTACACTGAACCTCATGTTCAAAAATAACCTGTCTTCGGAGGTTATGACAACTAAGTAGTGTATATTCTTCATTAGCTCTTGAAGATGAGAAATGATACAGAAGTTTGTAATCATGTCCTCCACTCTACTTGTTCTGATATAATATTTTTTGAGGAACTCTTAGAAATTGTTTTTGTATTGTTGTTGCTTTCAGAGAAATAAGTTTCATAAGTAACTTACTACTTTGTTGTTAACAGAGAAGCTAATGAATTTCTGAGGAAGCTTGCATCCCAAACAGGAGGGCGCTACCACTGCAGTTTTGGAGATGTGGATGGACAATTAGCAGCACACCGAATGTTGATGGAGGGGTTTGATGATGAAGATGTATGTTAAATGGTTTAGTTTTTGTTGGGTTTGGTTTTGTTTCAATCCAGCTTAATCATCATCTGTAGTCAAACTTCATTTATAAAAAGAAACATTAGTAGAAGAATAAGTAAAGGACTCATCTTAAGATACATCATATTGAAACCAAAAGGAGAAATCTTAATATCTGGTTTTGCTTGTCTGCTAGCTGCCTTGGCCAGGTGACCAAGCCTTTGAAAGAAGTATATAATGCAATATAGTTTTTGAAAAAGCAAAAAACATCCTGTATCTGGACACTGTTTTTAAGCTAACTTTAGCTTTTACTGTGCCCTTTTATCCTCTTCATCTTCTGTTTCGTTTGTCACTGTAAAATCCTTACATAGTGCTTAGCACATTAATGCTACACCAAGAGACCTTAGTGATTGCCACAGTAGAAAAGTGTTAGTGAACAGAATTGTATTCAATCCAGAGTTGCTCTGCTCTTCCCTTGCAATTCCAAGGCCTCTGTAAATAGATAGTGGCAAGGAGATGTAGAACTTTGGCTCAGTTAATTAAATTGGTAGAAATTGAAAGTAATAAGTAGATGCAGGATAAAGTAGAATATTTTAATTCTATTTTCAGGATCCAGTTTTCCCTTACTTTGAAGGAGATGATTTAAAGAAACTTATTGAAGAAGTAGCAAAAGCTAGAAGTTTTTTGAAGCAGGCAAAATCTTTGAGGTAAGTATCAAGAATCTTTCATGCAGATTATTTTTATTTTCCAAAATCTGCATGGTCTCCTTCTATCCTGCGTCACCCTGACTTCTAACTGCATCATCATCCATTCTCTGTCTGGTAGAATTATATTGTCGCATGGAATAATGTGAGATCTTCTGTTCTGAAATAATCCCATCTCAAGCCATCTACTTTTCAAGTTACCATCCATCTCCCTTTCTATTTGCCTCTAGAGACCTGTAAAGTTTCCACTAACCTTCTTCTGGGAGGATTACCTAAGCCACCTTCTTCACTCTTCTTAAACATCCTGATTTACCAAAGGATTTGACAAAATTGTTCTCCTCTCAAAGATCTCATCTCTTAATCTCAGTCTTTTCCTGCTTTCCTAAATAATGACTCTTAATCTTTTTCCTTTCCCCTTTAAGTCGTGGGCCTACCAGAATTTGTCCTGTGTCTTCCCCTCTTCCCTTCTTTACTGTAAATTTCAATTACCTTATCTCTCTGCATGTTCTGCCAAACACTCTTCAGTTTTTTTCTCTCTTTGTTTTCTCTTCCTTATCTTCTCTTCAGCATCCTCCCTTAACATGAAGTTTCTTTTTCCCTTTTCTGTTAACTGTTATGTAACAGTAAATGGTACAATGTGATGCTAGGCAGAGGTATCCCAGTGGACTCCAGATGAGCTAAGTCAGTTCCTTGGAGCAGTATAGCTGTGTTAGCACTGCATGCCATCTGTATCTCAGCAGACTGAATTGGCTTAGATGTCACACCATTCCCTGCTGCTTCTAGTGTCATTTAGAACTAGATTTGATACCTGCCTGGAACCAGAGGGAAGGACAGTTAAATTGTATTGAACCTTACATTCCTTCATTGTTAATGCTTCCTAACTGCCAGTCCAGAATCAGAAAGCACCATTTTGTTAGTAATAGTGGGCAGAAATGCTTGTAAAAAGCTTTAAAATGCATTATACCTCTGCAATAAAAAGATTTTCTGTCACACAAGGACATGGCTAAGCAGACGTACAAAGCTACTATATATCTTCCTGAAAAGCTGCTGTAGTTATTTGTGTGATTTTTTTCTTTCTTTCAAACAGGTTATTACTACAAAAATGGAATATAAACAAAAAGAACAATTCTGTCTTTAAAAGAAGTGCTCAGGTAAATAGTCACCACAAATAGATCCTAGTTTATACATAGTTTAAATATTTCAATAGAAGGATAACATTTCGTAAGCTTAATGTAAAGTATATTAAGTTCCAGGAGTGACGTTTTCCAAATCCGAAAACATTGTAATGATTTTAGTGCTTAGCTGAGCTAGTTCGACAGTATAACTTAATATACACAAAGAACAGTTCAAAGAGAACTATGTTGTTTGGGGCGAAAAGAGCTAGCCAGATGTGTATTTATTATTAATGGTTTAGTTTCTTCTAAGAGTAAACAGCTAAGCACATTAGAGAGAGAGTTAGGAACAGATGTAATGGCTGTAATAAAAAGCACTACATGGGCTGCATGATTTATCAGTTAAACAAACAAGACTGATTGGAAAAAGACCCCATTAATAGTAAAGACAGCCTCAGCAAATACTGGACTATTATTACATGTTTGTGGGAAAGGCAGCTGGACAAACCAAACTTCTCACTGAGCCAACCCTCTACTTTTAAATCAGCAAATTAAAAATACAGGAAAAGAGAAATTGCTGGGTGTGAATGCAACAATGCTTTCTCAGGGTTAAACAAGAAAGGCCAGAGTTGACAGAAGCATTTGTCACAGAGCTGTTTGTGGGGAAAAATGGACAGGCAGACAACTACAGAGAGAGTTGCACTAAAGAAACTCAGGCCTGTCAAGATGTTCATCGAGGACTGGGTAAGGCAGATATATAGTGAGACTGTGTTTAAAATCCTTGTTTCTATAGCTGTAGTTTATATTTTGGTTTACATTACTGCCCAGTCATTCAAAGAGAAGAAAAAAATCCAGTCAGACCTGCTGATTAAGAAGACTTGCTTCACAGAGAATAAAACCTGGAGCCTGGTCAAATATGAGCAGAATTCAGAGTATAAGGGCTGACCACTAAAGAGGGTTGCTTGGAGTAGCAAGCATCCTCTAGTAGCAAGAAAGTTGTCATGGGCATGTAGAGACAGAGGCTAGTGTTCCACAAGCATCTCTGTCTTTCAGCCTTCCAAGGTAAATTACTGATTGTAAAATGTGTAGGAAGACATTCCTGTTAATGTACTTCAGAAAGTAGATAACATTGTAGCACAATTAAACACATGAATAAGGAAAATTGAAAGTTACTCAAGTTAATTTGTATTGTTTTTCCAGTACAATTTTTTTAAATTGTGATGGTGAGCTTATGTGGTTCATATATTTTGGTTTTGTATTTAAAAAATTACTCATGTGCTTGACTTGTAGGATTAAATTTTAGACCAACAAAGGACGCTGAAGATGTTTGGAGTGGTACCAGTAGCCTGCTTCTCTTCATTGTGTGCTTAAAGCTTCCAGCTTCAAGCAGAAAGAGGGAAGATATGCTCTTTGTTGTCTCAAAACTTCTGGCAGAGAAGATTACAGATGATAAGTGATGCTAACTTACTCCACTTGCAGGTTTTGCAGGACTCAAAGTGAACCAAGCCCTGAACTCTCCAAAGTCTAATCATAAGCAGATGATAGTTTTCAATGTATTTAATGCAAATTTTAGAAAATGTAGTGAATTTATATATAGTAGTTGTACAGGGATTGCAACTCTTGTTTCTCTTCAGGCTGGGAAAAATTATTTTATTGCATATTACTTATAATTGCTGCAATCAGTTGAGGGTATGTCAAAGATGCCTTTTTTGGCAGTTGGTTTGAGAGTTGTTTGCTGGTGCTCTTGTCCTAACAGATGTGACAGATGGCTGTGATACTAGAAAGAGAATTCTTTACTCCAATTTTGAATAGGAAGTCCAATAAATAACCTTAGTGCAGAAACCAAAGCTTGGAACGAATGTTTTTGCCACAATAAGTTTACTAATAATTATTTCTACTTTTTGCATTTTATGTTGGCAGTAGAGAAGGATTTAGAGTGGATGATTCAGAAATCATCAGGCATGCAAACAAATAATATCTTGATACTGATAAAGCCCGTTTATGTTTGTATAACCAAACACTGCCACTCTTCTAAGCAATTCTTTTAAGTTCTTATGTGTTTCCTGTCATAGAAAGATTAAAAATGTTTGCCAGCACCATATAAGAAAATCCAGTTTAAGCTAACTGCAGTATTGAGGCACTTATTTTTCCAGTTTATTTATGAAATACACATTTTTGTAATGAGGAACTCCATGATGACAGTTCATTAGCGTTTTGCAGATGTTTACTGTTGTCTTTTGGAGGGCTAGGAATTCATCTCAGGTCTTTAATATATGTAATATTTAATGAAAAACTATCTAGACTGCAAAATTCAGATATTTGGTCTGAGTTTATTCAGGAGCTATTCACATCTCCTGAGTGACAGCTGATGGGAGTGATTTGATATACTTTGATATGGGAGATATTCTATTTTCTTTTCCTCCCTCTATTTTGTCTCCATAAAGAATTAGAACTTATTTCTATCGTAAAAGTTTCTTTTTAGTGTTGTATGCTCTGCACCAGCTGCCTCCTACCTTCCATGTTAGCACCAGCCTAATGTGGAATACTGCAGTCAAAAATGTGCCTTATGCTAAGCATCACTTTCTATGATTTTTATTAGTATATTTTAGTATATTAGTATATTTTATATGTGTTGGTATGTATGTAACTGCTAAGATGGTTTGATATGAAAATCTTAGTTGCAAATCAATAGGACTAATTACATTTTTATTGGAAGTATGTAAATATTAGATGATGATTACTGACAGAAGGGGTAGATTTGTACTAATGGAAATGCTAAAATAGTAAATATGGGTAGAAGAGACGAGGTTTCTGTATTGCCAAAAAGAGATACTTATTTATTCCTTGGAGGATTTAAGAAATGTCACAATGCTATAGCATAGATTCTGATATTCTTATAGAGGTCCTTTAAAAGGTAATATACTTGTGCAGGTACATTAAATGATATCGTAGATTCTTTATGAAGTAAGATAGTAATGCACATGACAGATTTTGCAAATGTGGGTAACAATTGAAACATTTCTGTGTATTGTGTTAGATTGCAGTCTGGCACACCTCTCATATACAGCTTTTTTTCTGTCTGGTATTTGTTTTTTTGTAGTTTTTGCTCATTCAAAACAACTTATTTTACACATTGTCTCATAGACTGATCTTCAATGGATCTATGTAATTCAAGAGAAGTTGACTGCAACATACACTGGTCTCATCACTCATTTGTTTGTATTACTTTAGACTGGCCATTTGTTCATAGCTCTGGTTCTCTTGAGCATGTTCCCACATTCAGACTGTAGACTTAAATACGTGTTAGAAATTCAGGAGTCTTCTCCGTGCTGGTGGAGTGTGCTAAGGGTTTCTAAGTCTTCTGTTCAAGAAAAATGCAACAGAAAAGTAAGGAACAAGTGTTTACATTAGAATTTGCGAAACCACAGAAGCTCTAAAAGTGTTGGGTGTTGTAGTATTTAGCCATTGCATCCCATCCAACTTCACTTCTTTTGTAAGTGTTTTCAGGCAGTGCAGCCTCTCTTTCCATGCTCCTGAAGCCTTGTTGTCTTGCAGGTTGGTCAGTCCTGCTGCATAGTCAGAGCAGCCTCTTCCTTTAAACTACAGTTTCTGTCTCCTGCCTATTACCTACCTGGAAACTGTAGTCCTACCTACTCCCATCAATCTGAGGACTACTTAGTCAGGAAAACATTTTAAGGAGGTGGGTCAGCGGTGATGACCAGATTAATCGAGTGCTCTGTTAATGACTTTTCTATGTTGATCTGTCATGTATACGTCATTTGCTTTCCTGGTTTATGCTTCCTGGAATGCAATTCACTGTATTCAAGACATAATAAAAGAGGAGTTTTGTAATTGACAGAGCTGTGTATTTTTCTGCCAGCTTGTTTGTAAGTCATGTCTTTGCTGTGACTCACCGAATATGTTGATTTGCATGTAGTGAATGCAAAGGCAAACAGCTAAACCAATTTCTACCCTGAAGTATGTTTTCAACTCCTTATCAGAAGATTGCTGTCTTTGCAGCAAGAATGGGTAACCCCTGTGTGAGTGCAGATGTTCATATTACTTAGTATGGACTGGCAGTTCAGGAACTTTTTTGTGCGTTCTTCAGCCATACCTCCATATTTGTAAGCATATTATCTGTTATTAGTGTTTTTCTAAATTTGAAACCACAAAGTTCCCAGTTTTTAGGCACCCAAAAGTGTTAATACAACTTAGTAGCAAGAATTTTCATTCAGTCATTTTAATGCATCTTGACCAGTTAGATGTATGTAGGATAATTTTCATTCCATCAAACTTCAGTCCTCTGTGAAACAACTTCAAACAGATACTTGTTAGATATTTGTTTTTCTTTGAAAGAGAATGGAAAATCCAGTTTCAGAAACCTGCCAGCATCAGAAAATATCCTATTTTTTCACCTGTGTCTTTTATAAAAAAGAGAATCTAGGGTTTAGGTAACTATGATGAATGCACTGGTGGAACTACAGTACAAAGAGATTGATGATCCCTGTCTCATATCATGTGAGGCTTCATCATTTAGAATCTTAAATTCTACCCAGAGATTGGTAGGTAAAATAGGCAGACCTTGTAAACTAAAAGTTTACATGCTTTCAGTGGTAGCATCTTTCTCTGTCATTGTGGCCACAGCTAACGTGGCACCAAGGCTCTCTTTGTAGTTATTTCTTTATTGATTAAGAACTTGGTGTCTTTTAGAGGGTGTTTCCTTTTTGCTTTCCTACTTGGAAAGTTCTGCAGATTATGTTACAATTTCTGGGTTAATAATAACAATGGAGGTAAACAGAAATTTCTAAATGAAACTTAGTAGAAGTTATGACAAGATTTTAAAAGATACTTGACTGTCATAGTGCAAAATAAATCCTCCTCTTCCATCTATCCTAAGCCTCCTATGCCCTCTCAACTCCTCCAGTGGTTTTATGGGCATGAAAACAAGCTATGTAGGAGTAATGATGATCTATATTTCTATTTTCCAGTGCAATAACAGAAAGGAAACCTGTTAGGGTTTGTCTTCAATAATCTTTTTGAAATCTGCATGTGTATATATAGCTCCTGCATGTAGTTTTCTCTGTGACTCCTATATGTAAGAAGCCAAAGTCTCATCCCTGTTCTTTACAAAGAAACTTTCCTTTATTCAGTACAATGCAGTGTTTTCATTTATGATGCACTTATTTTTTATTCCTTCCCTTCAAATGCTGTACAAACTGTCCCCCTTTCTAAGACGACCTAAGAGCTGATAAAGGACATGTCCATTATTGCTGTTACAAGTTGCTTTGTCTCTTCATGTAATTTCACCCTAACTTGGCAATGCAGTCTCTCAGTTATCATTTCATTTGGCCTGTAAATCGGTCTCTGTAGCATGCAAAGCAACCACAAATGCAGAATAAACATGAGCCTAACTTTAAAAGCATTTTATATGGCACGTTCCAAGGCTGTACTTTGTAGTATTCATGTGCACTTTATTCGTTCCAAGGGGAAATGGTGAAATATGTAGAACCATAATACAAATAAACACACAAAGACGCAGGAAAAAGGAAGGGATAGAGCAAGAATATTTATTTATGTTAATGAAGAACTGAGGGATTTAAAAAGAATGAGTTCTTCCATCTATCCTAAGCTGTGATTAATATAGTAGAAAACCTTGATTGTTTTAGAGTTTGAGAAAGACGTTTAAAATATTAGATATGCTTGTTTCTTGAAATACTGTATCTGATGGTATTAAAAAGAGAAAAATATTAACAGGTGACACAACATGGAAAAAAAACAGCATGGTATCACTTATACAATATGTATGTGTAACTTTATTCTGTTGTTATATAGAAACATATAATTACATTGTCCTGTTATTATACAGGAAAAATGTCTTTACAAAAGGCAAGCTCTTGAAACGCACAGTGGTGAATGCTTAATGTCTTTTTGCCTATCAAAAAATCAGAAGAAACTTACCGTCCAAAGGATCTTAACTTAGTCCTAGCATACCATTATTCTTTTGCTGTGCTAGGTATAGAAAATATGCCTTTTGTGTAACAATGGGAATAAGAATCTGCATCTTTTCTCTGCTGGCATGAACTTGCAGCATGACCATAGGTAAGTTGTTTAGCATCTCTATCTTCCTTTTCTAAATTAGCAAGGAATGTGAAGAATGTTGCACTGTCATAAAGTACTTAATGTTGCATTTGAATGATGCATGCTTTGGGTATTAATTTACATCTGTTGTTGCATTAATCTTGTGTTATGCCACTGTTTAAAGAACTACTTAATTCCTTAGAAATATTTGTTCTGCAACAATGTTTAGCGTTTGATTAAATTTATGTGATAACTAAATATTCTTAGTGTCCTCTCCCAAATTCAGATCCCATGATTTCGCTTTTTGAAGCAAAAATTCTATGCACAGCAAGGTGTGTTTAGAGGAGAGTTCCATTTTTTCTTCTTTTAACATTGCAAAACCTTCAAATTTCCATTCTGATTTAAATGCTTTTTAAATTTTTCTGTCTCTCACTTAAATCCTGAATACTTCACCACTATCACTTCTCTTCTCTCAGCTCTCTGTTGTTTTAGATTCAGTGCTTTTTATAAGGATGATTGATTTTGTAGTCACAAAGAGTGACTACAAAAGTACTTAGAGCCTGCAACAGGTACGTCCAGACTTTTCTGGGGTTGTAGAGAGGATCAGAGATTTGGTACGCTGTCCAAACCAGTCTTGCCACTCTGAAATCATACGTTTGTGTCAGTAGTGCATCAGCAGTGTATATGGCTGGGCAGCTGGATGTGAATAAGTGCACAAGGTGTTCAGAATCACTTGTGAGCCTGGACAACTCTACTAGTTTGGGTTTTAGGTACAGAATCCTTAATAAGTCAAATAAATAGATAGAGGGTATTTTTATGCTGTAGTCATTTCAGCAAAATCAAAGAACTGTTATGGTACATTATATAGAAAACATAAATTGCTGAATAGCAGTAATGCGGAGGGGCAACCTGATAAAACATAGGAGTAGGGGGCAGAATAGGATGCTATTACGTTGGTCTGTAAGCACACTATCCAGTTACCACAGGTATCTGAGTGGGAGAGTACAATATGACTCTAAGTATTACTTCCCTTTGGATATTTGCTATTCCTTGTTTCTATGCCTGTGAAAACCTGTGACTTCAATTAGCTTAAATTTATATGCATGTGTTTCTTTGCTTATCTTCGAGGTGCTGAAGATTGCTGCTACTCATACCTTCTGACTAGATACAACATATGAACAATGGGGATATTGCACGATGATTATTTGAGCAGTGAAGGGTTTTTGTTTGTTTCTTCTGGAGTTTTTGTTTTCTCTTTGTTAAGTGTCAAGAACTACTGGTGTGTTAGAAACAATGCATACAAATGTTTTTTCTCCAAATGTAATTTCTTCCTATTGAAAATGACAGTTTTCCTGCCAGTTTTAGTAAGAGGCTGAAAAACCCCAGGTGTTTTATCTCCTGGTTGTTGTACATAAAACTACAGAAGATTAGCCATACCTTCATGTCACTGGAATCTTTCAGACTTTCAGATCTTCAGACTCTCCATAAGGACTTTTTATTCTTTATTCTATAGCAGGAATTTAAGGTCAAATGGCAAAGATTTTTAAGTGTCATTTAAAACTAAAAATCAAACAGCAGTTGATTTAAATATGCTTTGTTTATACTGAATATGGTAATGTTTCATATCTAAAGACTGGTAGCTGAAACTAAAGGAAGTGATGTGAAAGCTTGGGAAATTGTGTACTAGAGAAAAGGAGTGCTAGGAGTACTAGAAAAGCCAGATTAGAAAAGAACCTCCAGGGAACTTAGCAAAGAGCAGCATGTATTAACTGGAACATAGCCATGAAAATGTTTCTGGTAAAATCAAGTATGCAATTTGGAAGAGTAAAGATGAGGAACATCTTAGTTGAGATGTATTGATATACCACTGAGTAGTCTGTCAAGATTTCTACCTTGTATTTAAAGAGAGATGTTATCCCAAGCAGTAGTCCTGAAGAGTCGTACTTTTTTCCTGGATTACCTGTCAGCCAACTGAAACAAACTTGCTTCCAAGTTTTTGTAAGCCACAGTATCTTGGCTGTTTCTAAACTCTTCTCCTTTCTAGCTCAGACAGGAAAACCTCTTCCTTTAGTTTTACTTGGGAACTGACAGCACTACTGCTCATAAAATAAGCAACCTAAGTGGTTTATCTTATGTCTCAAGGTTTAATATACCAAAGCAAGGAGCAACTTTTATAAATTCACTCCAGTCCTTTAATGTTAGTCTCTTGGTCCTTCCCTCTTTTCAGGCCCCGGTTGCTCTGTAATGTCACAGATGGAAGCTATGTATGTTTCCTAGCTCCTTGGCCTGGGTGTATACTGTCACTTCATGCTGATTTCATGCTGGGAGAAGATCCAGACAGGTGTAGTAACATCCTCATACCCTGCTTCCCACAAAGAACTATAGGCACATGAACTCAACCAAAGTCAGCAGTAAAGCATTTCAACAGGACAGCAATTTAGGGCACCAGAGATAGCCACAAACATGCAGCTTCCTCGGTCACTATTGACACTCACAATCAGCCTTTCCCCTACTGTATACCCTCACTGGGCTAACTCCTCTTTGCTCATCACAGCTTTTGATCTGATTACAGTAAAAGCAAATAAAAGGTTTTCTGACAGTTCTTTTAACTGTTTGGACTTCTGAGGCTATCTCCTGGAGAGAAGGCAATTTCCCCAATTCATCATTCTCATACATATTAGGGCATGGACAGTCAAGATCAGGATTGCACCTGGTTTCAATATAGTGCACCCTGCTCATCTTCTTAAAATATTGTTCTCCCTTGATTCAATTATGTCATCTCCTTTTCCTCCCCCCTGTCTCTTTAATTGCCTTCAGAATATGGACTAAGGAAGATCACCTCTCTTAACTTTTTTATAATTATATCAAGCTATCTCTTCTTCCTCTGGATAATCTCAATAACCATTTTATGTGAGCAACTCACATGCCTAGTTCAATCTTTCATATCTCACTCCTGTGTTCTTGCCTTAGCTTACAAGAACAAAAGGTATTCCAGTAAAATGGGAAGATGAAACAAAACTGATAAAAGAAGTATTTCAGGATACAGAACTGGTAAGAGATAATTGAGGTCGCATTTTGCAAGAGTATAGAAAGATTACTTATTTGTTAAAACAGCCCTAGCTATATTTAATGTGAGTTTTAAAACCATGGTTAAAGACTTCAAGGTATATAGCAAATTCTGTTAATAAAGAATTGGATCACCTGTGTATATCTAAATACACATACAACACAAATTCCTAAACAAGCTCCTTCCCAGCTGGGTCCAGAACTGGAAGACCTCTGAAGGCAGTGGGATCTGCTGAATGAAAGGGACCAAGCTCCCGTCTCCACCCATCTGTCTCCTAGGCCCTGAACTAATGCCTCTTTGTGGTCCAGTGCTCAGCACTGGTGCCCACAGAACTAGCGTGGGGACAAGAGTGTTTGTATCCTGCAGACATGCAGTGTCTTGTCTTATTCATGCCCTGAATCCTACCCAACCTTACTCAATTCAGATTTATTGGTGAATCTATCAACATGTGATTTAAAATCAGCTTGAGTAAGCTCACTGGAGTCACCTATGAAACAATGCAATTCCATTCCAACATTGCTTTACAGTCTGGATCTATCATTTTGATAAGCCAACGTGATACTTCAGAAATGTGGACCTTCCCTGTGTAAACTGGCAATCTTTCTGACACCTTCCTGTTGTATTTTATGCAGTCATCTCTTAGAAGTACCAGCTGTTTTGTTTACTTCTGCCTGCCTGCATGAACTGAGAGTGGTTATAGGAGAAAAGCTAGAAAAGGGCAACTCTCTATGAGTTGTGATTCAAGACCAAAGACAAATTAAGTCTAAATGTGGCAGCCTTTCTCATTGTGACTTTAGCTTCTGTTTCTTTCAGAAAGACTTAGTGGGATGCGGTGAATAAAATATGACCACCCCTCTTCTTTGTTAAGATATGAGAATAAAAGTAACAGGTGAGGTACAAAATACCAGTTCTGAAAAACTCTTCTGAGATGTCTTCTTCTGGCTAAGGTGGAACTCAAAGTAAGGTTAATATAGTCTTGGTTGATTTTCACTGAGCAATGAGGGATTGATATGCTATGAATATGCTGACCAGCTGCATTGACTTGTGGAGGAGTTCTTTAGTAGTCTAGGAACGGATGGAATAGCCACTAGCCACTGTCTTTCTCTGATAAAATGATAAAATCCATCAGTGCTGTGACCATCTCAACAGAGAGAATTTTGTATTCTTGGGGGCTTTACTCTGAGCTGGGTTTGTCACTCATTTTGCAATCTGAGAAGTGCAAATTAGCTTGACAGATTTAAAGATTCAAATGCAGGCTACAAGGACTTAAATGCATACATATTAAGCTAAAATATATTTGCCTAGGTGTCAGTCTGAGTTCTTGTCAACATGTGACCATTAAATTGCATTTAATTGCAAAGTCACCTATGAACTTGAGATATTTCTAACATGCCAACATTTAAAATTGTAGTAATTTATATTTAGATTTGGGAGTGTTTCGTTAGCATCTTAACTACTGCTTTGAGGCCTAATTTTAGACACACCCATTTAAAAATGTTTGCTTTGACTTCTTAGTGTTTAATTCGCAAAAGGATATGTGTTTTAAAAGTGCTTTAAAATCTTAGGATCAGAGAACTTCTGTAATTATTAATCAGTTAATTTATTATTGATTTTAAATGCACTATTTAAGAGTAAATCTTCTTTTCCTGTTCTGTTGTGTACCTGTTAGTTTGCTGCCTGTACTTCACTCATTTTGCAAGTGGGAGAACAACCCTTGTGCCTACTTTGCAAATACAAAATTGGATTGGGAATGAAGGTAGAAGAATCAGGAAGAAAGTGCAAAGTACCATTGCCAAACAAGATTTTTCTTTCTTTTCTGTATCCAAATTTAGATTGAAAACCGTAGGTGGAAGGGAAACGTACTTCCATTCAACCTGCTGTTAGATGCAATGTGTCCAACCAAAGTTTCACAAAACTGTTTTCAAACATTAGTGTTAAGACTTTCTTTCCGGTTTTTCTTAAGAACCTTTTTCTCTGTACTTTTCAAAAACCCCGGGTGAGACATTTTAGTAATCTAGTACAATTTATCTACAGAATGATGTTACAATAGTATATTTGTGTTGTCTAGTGTCTTATCAATACTTTTACCAGGTAACAGTAAGATATTTAGAAAGATCTGACGTGGAGATTTTTTATTTATTTATTTATTTTCCTGAAAAGGAATGTAAATTATGTACAAATTAAGCCCTGCCCTTTTTTGGCTCCCAGCCACCAGCTACAAAGGAGCAGGAACAACAAAAGGACCTGAGCACACGTGAACATCTCGATGTTTGTCTGAGACTACATGATGCCCTTGTGTTACTAATTGTCCGGCAAAGAGAAGTCTCACCATCTTACTTGGACAGGAAGCACGGGGATAATACTGACATCCAGGATTCTACCAAGGGTACTTAATACTTCTTTAGCTATTTTTAAAAACTTGGAAATGTTTGACTAACTTTCTTTGGGGAAATCATTTCTGCATTTCTAATGTTTGAAATGCAAGTAGGGGGAGCTAAGAGGAACTCACACTACATGCACTGCTTAAGATGTAACTATGCTCATGCAGAATGCATGAATAAGTCAGAATAGCTCCTCCAAAATCTAGAGAAACAAGTAAGTTACTGATTCTGGATATATATATATATTTTTTTTCTTGCAGGCAATTGTATACATTGAAAATTTGATAATAATTTTCTAATTCCATGAAGCTGATGAATGTACTAATTCTATTAATGCTTTTTAAGAAAGATTTCTGACAAAATCTTCAAACTTGTGAGACGCTTTTTGATACAACCTCCAGCTAACTTAAAACAAAATATAAGGAGATATTAATGACAGGTGTCAATATTTAAATATATGCCAATTTAAAATATGCTTTTAATGGTATATGTGCTAAACCTGACTTTAGCTATCCTTACAGTGTACAAAAAGGTGCATTCTTTTTACAGAGATGTAAAGGTGAAAGAATTTTATATGGCTTAAAAGTACTGTGTAGCATGATTTATAGATGCAAATTTTATTTTCATTAACAGGAGAAGTGTACCTGTTTTAGTTTTATTTCTAATTTAAATTTTATTTGGAAATGTGGATTATTTTTCATTTTTTAAATGTCAAGATATTTTTCAATATAAGGAGCTCATCTGTTTCACTGTGTTATGCTATTCGTTTCATTGAATTTAGTGAGCTGACATTGGTGTTGAAACAATATAGCAGCATGGAGAATCTGCTACTTGTTTCCCTGTGTCTGAAATCTGAAAAGCAAAGCAGAAAATAAGAAAAATATCAAAAACAAAATTATAAAAAGTTAACTAGGCGATTGCAAAATAGTCTGTAGCTGCATACTGCAGGATGCATTTTCTGTTGTTTCTCTACTATTTCTTTGTTACCCTGGAAGTGATGCAACTGTCAGTTACCAGTCATGGCCAGTTCTGCATAATCTCTGCTGAATGCTGGTGTTAATGACTGAGAGCAAACCTATGCCCAACAGCTGTAAGATTTCTGCAAATATTCTTGCGTGTGAGGATGTTGCTATCAGGATCCACTCCAACTATGACAGAACCATAATAATCTGCATGAATTGGGTCCATATTCCTGAACTAGAGTGGCAGGCACCCAGTTTGCCTCTCACTTTACAGTGACTTAATTTGATTGATTTTAGGTGTATGTACTCTGGATTTCTATTTGGGGACATAAGAGCCTAGATCCTAATGTGTAAAGGACGTGCAAGGAATCAAGACAATAAGGGCTGTCTATGTGGGAAAATTAACTGCAGTAATTTCTTGTGAGTATATTATGATTTGGAATACCAGTCATTTTAATTGTAGAATATGAGCATATTTGTAAAGGGAAGCTATTATTGTGGAATAAACTCGCTTTTCATACGGAAGAAAGTATACAGACAGGTAACTCCTGTGGAACTGCTTATCATAGAATGATATTCTAATCAGTCTTCCCAAGTAGATGAACCTACAGAGCAGATGGCTTACGCATTCTGTTCCTTGTATATCAAGAAAAGTTGGTAAGAACTGGACAGAAAATTAAATGTATCATCTGTGTAACCAAAAAAAAAAGTTTAAAATGGTAATGAGTTTTTGTCTTTACTGAAAAACTGTGACCTAAGCATGAAATAAAGCAGATTTAAAAAGCAGAATCAAGTCCTTTCTTATATTCCTGTTCTAATTTTTCTTTCCTGACTAGTAGGCTAACATCTATTTGACATTAATATATCAGAAGTCAGTGAGTCTTCAAGGATAAAATGTTTGATATACCAAGCGTTCAAAAAATGTAATCATACCTGTTAAGGTCAGGTAACTGTAATGTCTCTAAAATCCTATAATTTTTCTTCATTTCTATATAACATGAAACTTGAATCATAGAATCATAGAATGGCTTGGGTTGGAAGGGACCTTAAAGATCATCTGGTTCCAACCCCCCTGCCATAGGCAGGGATGCCACCCACTAGATCAGGTTGGCCAGGGCCCCCTCCAACCTGGCCTTGAACACCTCCAGGGATGGGGCATCCACAACCTCTCTGGGCAGCCTGTGCCAGTGCCTCACCACCCTCACAGTGGAGAATTTCTTCCTAACATCTAGTCTAAATCGATCCTCTTTTAGTTTAAAACCATTGGCCCTTGTCCTATCATTATCTACGCGAGTAAAGAGTCCCTCTCCATCCTTTTTATAAGACCCCTTTAAGTATTGAAAGGCTGCAATGAGGTCTCCCCAGAGCCCTCTCTTCTCCAGGCTGAACATCCCCAGCTCTCTCAGCCTTTCTTCATAGGAGAGGTGCTCCAGCCCTCTGATCATCTTTGTGGCCTCCTCTGGACCCGTTCTAACAGTTCCATATCTTTCTTGTGCTGGGGCCCCAGACCTGGATGCAGTACTCCAGGTGGGAGTTACCCTTACTTGAGGGTAAGAGGAAAAGACTGTATCAGAATGTGAAAGTATTCAGACACATTACTCATTGTACATAGAAATATTGTCACCAAAACTATGAATTTATACACTTTAAGCATGTTAAGATAAATTAAATATAAATATAAATATAAATAGTACAGTCAGGAAAGGAGCATTGTAATGTGAAACTTACTGAAATTGTCTAGATCCCGGAGTACTATGCAGGAATTTTCAAGAGACCTTTTATCTTGCAGTCGTGATGCAAGAAGGATCTACAGAGGAGCTCCACAGGGGCCATTCATATGAGAGTAAACTAACTGCGCACACTGGACAACTGGTTAAAAGCAGAAAGACAGTGGTGACAGGAGGTGGAGGCTACCTGGGATACAATCTGGGATGTGCTCTTGTCAAGTCGGGAGTTGCTGTTGTTCTGTTTGATGTACGGAAACCTAAATGGGAAATTCCAAATGGAGCAGATTTTTTCAAGGTATGTTGAAATTACATATTTAACAGCAGTGAAGTAAAGTCATACTACTTCTGTGCATATTAGCAAGTTGTCCTCATAAGAATTTTTGATAAAGGCTTTTTAGTAATTGCTTTTAGGGACAGTAGGAAGACATGGTAAAAGGTCCTTGCGTGCATAAATAACTGATTAAGAGACAGCAAGCAGGAGGAGTTCAGGTGGTCAGTTCTCTCAATTTCACCAGTAAAGTTCTGAAGAGTCCTGTGTTGGGATTTGCCATTTAACACATTCATACTGAGCTAGATGAAGGAGCAAGCAATGAAGTGACAAAGTTTACTGCCCAAGCAAGTTATGTGGAGTAAAAACGTGAGAGAAGGACAGGGAAATAATCACATACAGAGAATGACTTCCATGCAAAGAATGATTGTGGAAACTAGCACTTTCCAGGCTGGGAAAGAGATGACTTGGGAGTGGGAGAGAACTTCAAACTGTGAGAGGCATGGGGAGACATAGGGATTGACTGTTCACTGTTCTTTCCAGTACAAGAAGGAAAGGCGATTAAATGAAATGAGGAGACAGTTCAATATAAACAAAAAGAGGTTGTTTTCTCATGCAGTGGGAAAAATGCATGTACAAAGCCTTGCCAAAAGTTTACTTCTGTTGGAGATTATTAAATAGGTAAGTTAATTCTAAATAAAAATACTTGGAGGATGGAAGAGTATTCTGGACTAAAATGTCATATACGCTTGCCCTGTTCCTGCTCTTCCTAAGGCACCCATTTATAAGCACTGACTCCTTTTGATTCCTAACAATTCAAGGAATTTATTTATTATGTCTGCAAAAGAGGGAGAACAAAAGAGGCCTCAAATATTTAATGATTCACAATCATCTGCGGAGGACATCATCCCCCCACAACTCCCTGATGTGGGGGGACACCAACTCCTCAAGTTGCTTCAACCACTCAGGTTTGGGGGTCTGGGTGCACAGGCATGCACTAGCACTTTGTACATGCTCCCATGATCTTACACAAGTTCTAGCTAGACATCGGGTATCATCCAGCTGATCTGGTTGAAGTGTTTAGCGTAAGAACTCTTCAACACCACAACAAGAATTAGGAAGTTGATAGTGAAGTTGAAAGTGATCACAGGATCCATGTCCCTGGGGCTATTGAGGGGGTGCTGATTTTTCTAGCCATGTCACCACGCGGGAAGGTTGTGAGGAAGGCAGAGGAGGACACATGATCCTGCTTTGCGTGGTTGTGCATTGGGCAGAATAATGGGGCAGACCTTTAGTCTGACTCAGAATGGCTGTTCTCATGTTCAGTTTCATGAACAGCTTTTACAGAATGTGGAACAGTGATAGAGTATTGTCAAGGAACCATTCAAAAACTGTAGGCATGATTTGTTAATGATGTAAATCCACATAATTTGATTTGAGTTGGTGCATTGATGCTAATTTACCGCTTTTTAAAGAGGCTCAAGAGATCTGACTCAAATGATCTTCTGAGAACAGTTGTTTTAGAATTTAATTTAAAAAGAATAAATAGTGCAAAGTACAGGTGAATTACCTAGAAAATAGAACCACAGAGTAAATAAAGTAATAAGTCACCTCAGAGATCTGAGCCTTGACCATTGATTTGGAGATTGCTAATATTATTTATACTGTCTAGCTGTTTCAGCATTTGATTGAAGGTAGGAAGTGTAAGTCAGCCATAACTGTGAAATACTTTCACAACCTCAGATGAAAAAGCTGAGTTAAAAACTGATTGGATGATCTCTTAATTTTTCCTCTACCCATATCTTCTGTGATTATTCTATCAATTTCAGCACGGTAAATTAAATAATATCTAATATTTTAAAATAATAATTCGTAAAAGAAGTGCATTATAATTGTTATTGAAATCTGTATGTTCGTGGAGTATTATTCATATAGTACTACCTGGTATACAAAAATGCAAGATAATATAGTATACACAGCATAGCATTTGATAATACATACTGCGTGCATGTATTTAAACAGTCCAGTATTCATGTCACAATGTGATTATAATATCACACTAACTTATACAGTATTAAAAGCATATAGTGTGTACTCTTCAGTTTTAATCCTGTACAAAACCGTAATTAAATTTGTCATTCTAAGCACTTCAAATAAAGCTTAGATGGGCAAAGACACATTTGTCCAGATTGCACAAGCCAGATCTTAAGGCACGTTTGCTAACAGAAAAGGGGTTCTCTTATTTGGTGATTCCTTAGCAAACAGCTGAACCCTCCCTGTTATGATTTACTGTCATTTGGGCTTGATTCTCCAGCCCTCAAACATATTGACTGCTCCCATTCAAGTCAAACAAGTTTTGCCACCCTGCAGGACTAAGTGTGAAAATACGCGTCTTAATTGAGGCCAGCGTGAGTCATCATTGTTTTGCAACAAAATACTAACAAAATTCTTAGTCATGGATTTTTCACCATGCTCATGATGTTTTATTTAATGTTAATTGGGTATTGTGAAAAATAGATCAGAATGATTTTAGATTTTTGTTAGTAGTCACAGTTAATATTGATTGTATGGAGAATGTAATGAGCTTTACCAGTGAAAATCCATTTTTTTTCTCATCTTACAGGGTGATGTGAGGGATTATGATGCAGTGTTCAAAGCATGCGAAGAGGCTGACTGTGTTTTTCACGTTGCTGCTTGTGGAATGTCAGGATTAGAACAAGCAAGTACAATTTTCCTAACATTTTCTCTTTTTGTTCTTGTGAAAGCAAAGATCTGTCTCCATACAGCAGTCAAAGAATGTGGTTAAATGATATATATGTGAGACAGAAGTTGGTTAAAAAGGCCAAGTCATCCACACAGGTTACAAGGGAGGCGTTCCTTAAGTAGTAAGTGTCAAAGCATGAAACTAATGCACTACTCAGACAATCACAAGACAATAAAAATGAGAACTGCTAGAAATCTCTGTATGTCAGAAAGACAGAGAACTGTAACACATATGTAGAAAAAAGGCCACAGCTGTTCTAGGTCTAGCAATTGCAAAAATTGTATTGTGAATGTGACATGATAAATTAATTAGATTTTGTACAAACTTTATTTCTAGCTTCAAAAGAAAGAACAGATTGAATCCATAAATGTTGGTGGCACAAAAATAATAATTGATGGTATGTACCTAGACTTTCTTTCTTTGCATCTGATCCAAACCAACTGAATCAAATGAATTCAAAAAACTTATAAGTGGATTTTTCCTGTGTTCACCTGGCAGTTAAAAGAGGCTCTTGCCTCCTTATTCTCAGAGTATGATGTAAAGCTAGGTGCACAGAACTCTGATGTAAGGTACTTAAAACAGATTCAAAATATTCTATCCTAATAAAGAAAATTACCTTTTTAGGTGGAATGAAACTCAGGTCCCATTAAAACTGGTAGATTTGCCACAGCTTTGTACTGGGGATAGGTTTTCAACCTGGACTTCATTCCGTGGCAGACCAACTTAAACTCTCCTCCATGTACTGGTTATCTTTTTCCTTCACTATGTAATGGAGAAGAATTATCTTCTTTCATCATAGAAATATAATGAGAGATATTATACTCTCTGTTATGTTGTAAACATTTAAGTGCTACAGATGTCCTAAGTATATTTTGCTATTATGTTATCACATTAATGTATCTATCCTTGTTGACCTCTATCTAAATATGACTCCTTTCTATTATATTACTGATTTTTAACTAATGTCTCAGAAAAATGTCAACAGATTTCATTCTGTATACTCAACTCCAGAAAGAACATTTCAAAGTGTATTTTAAATGTCAAAGCTACTTTCTCTTTGCTTTTGCCTCAAAACCCAAATGGCAAAAGAAAAAAAAAAAGCAAACTGGCCAAAGCAGTTTTATTTTAGACCTATTTTCATGCTGCCTGTAGTTTACTGTGGATTATTACTGAAAAAAAGACAGAATAATCAAGACAAGAATAATGAAAAGATAGAATAATAATAAAAAAAGCAAAATAATCAAATCAATCAAAAAAATATGGCATGTCCTGTCATATTCGCAAGTCTTCCAATGAAGTAAGAATCTCGGAGGAGTGTGAACCTTGAGGTTCCCTGTTAATCTACGTTTTAATAACACATTTTATTATTCTATTTTTTTCCAAATATTTACAACAAAGTAATTACTTTCATTATTTTCAAAATGAGCCAGTGAGTCAATTGGTCTGACTGCTGAGTATATTCTAAAAATTATCACATAACTTTGTAAATATTAATTCACTAAAACTTTAGAAGTATTGCTAAATCAAAAGGAAATTCATGTTATTGAAGTTTGCAATGACGTATATGCAGCAGAATTTAGACATTTTACGATTGACTGGAATCCATAATTAAGAGTTTGTTTTGGAAATAATACTAATTTCATTTGTATTTAACATACTACTGATTATACACTGACAGTGTATGTTTCCTGCTAACATTTGTTAGCCATTTGTCACTTATGAACGGATTGATACAAATGGAATTTTGTCACACACACACTGGAGAGAGCTAATGCATTTTGTTATATGGCTACTTAATAGCACAGACATCCATGAAACTGCGGTACAAGAAGCAGAACTGCTTCCTGCTCACTGCTGAAATAAGGGCAAAAATAATGGTCTGCAGACAGGCTGCTGTCCACAGTACTACCCCTATAAAGAAGCATAGGGTTTTCAATGCTGTTTGATCACAAAAAATGTTCGTACTCATCGCCTTTTTGTTCATCTCATAAAATGAACATGTTTTGATAAATGTTTCTAAAGTAAAGGAGGATCTTTTTTTTCCCTGCCAAGAGATTTCCTCTATCCAGCTGATGACTACAGTCTAGTGGAGATATGACAGTTGCAGGTACATAAAACATTTGGTGACCACAATATGTAATATTAAAACAGCAAATACTTGGGATGAAAAATTCCACCTGAATAAAAGATACTATTATGTTAAATGATAAATTAATGTTAAAAATAAAATATTCCTTTTTCTGTAAATGTAATGCTTATTTGCAAAAAGAGTTTTCCCGTTCATATGTTGTTTCTCACTCCTTATTTTTGTTATAAACAATATATTTTGTATACCATTGTAGTCTGCAAACAAAGAAATATCCCTAGACTGATATATACCAGTACAGTGAATGTGGTATTTGGAGGGAATCCTATTGAAGAAGGAGATGAAGAAACTGTGCCCTATTTTCCACTGGAAAAGGTACTTTGTTCATGTGATGGCATGGCATTTACTGTACTCTAAAGTGTAGATTAGGTGAAGGCTGGTCTGGAAGCAGAAGCTGTTTTACTATAGCTCTGATTAAATTCTATGAAATTATTTTTCCGTAATAAAAATTGACCTGTGATTGATGAAGAGCTATTCAAATCATAGTTACTTTAATCTGCTATAACTAGCCACACTGGGGATGTTAAAATACCTGAAAAGACCAAGGAAAGTGGAATCCAACATTTAACAGGAAGATTTTTACAGGAAGAGCTCACAGGGAACCATCTGCTATGTAAATATTGAATATTATGGCCCCCGTGAGCCTTTCCACTGAAGAATATTGTTAAATATCAAATTCCACGTCTTTATGCACACTGATTTTTGCTTCTTTGAAGTTCCCAAGTCTTGCTTTCTTGCTGCTTTCTTACATCACCTCATGCTCTGAAACATCGTTTCCTTCTTTGCTATGATCAATAGCAAAAATATATATATAAAATATATAATATATAATATATATATTATATTATATATAAAATATAAAATATATAAAAAGGAATTTTTCTATCTAAAATCTGGAGCTCAATGCATTCTGGCCACTTTTGTCATTTGTTCTTTCCTGCTCCCAGAACGCTGCTTCCAGTTAAGAGCTATAATTTTAGATTGTACATCCAGTGCCCAGGAATCCTAAATAGGACTGACTACTACTCTGTTGGTGCCTCCTGAGATATTTAGTTGGAAATGTCAGTTTCCTCAGCACAGCACCTTAGACTTCTAAGAAAGTATTTCAGGAATTTGCAATTAGTTGCATGTTTCTGAGCCCTAATCATATGTTTTCTCCGATGGTGACCATGAAATAGCAACCAGCAGAGGTAGGTGGGGCAGGAAGGAAGGTGGAGCAGATGGATTAAGCCACATGAGAGTATAAAAACTTTCCATGGTGTAATTTTTAGCTATACTTTTCAGTATAAAGTATGACAATACAAAATTCAAGAGTTTTATAAGTAACCTAGTATGGATAAGTAATCACTAAACCACCATGTGCTGTGTCCAGAATCCTATTTAATAGACTTGGGTACTTTTTTTTTTAAGTTAATAGTAAAGGATACTTTGGGAGATAATTGTTTATAACTACATGGTTATAAATACTTATAATTATATAAAATATATATAATTATTTGTAACTATATAAATAGTTCCAATAGAAAATTGAAACATTTTTGGAAGGTCTAAACTTTTCATTTCGTATTTAATTTATTGTTAAAAAAATCCAATTTCAAAATAAAATTATATGACCAAACAGAATATTTGACTTGATATTAATTTTTTCAGTACATCCAGCACAAAAAGTTACATAATTCTTTTTGTCACAAGTATCTGTCCCTCTGAAGAATATTTTGAACCTTAATAATTTTTATTATCAATAACTTTCTATACATAAAAAAAAAAAAATCTAGTGGAATTAAATTCACTTGGAAGCTAAATTTGTGCAATCAATATGTAACTCTAATTTGTTTGTTTTCATGAACAAAGTATACCTGTGCCATATCTTGTTATTTCTAGTTTGATTTTACTCAGCTTATGTCTACAAGCTGGCTAGATTTAAGTGTTATCAGGTATAAACAGTAAGTTTGCCTTCACAGATACAATAATGTTGATTAAAATGTTGATCATATTCTGCCTTTCTTTATAGCATTTTAATCATTATTCTAGAACGAAGGCAATTGCAGACCAAATGGTTCTTGCTGCTAATGGAACTTTACTCAAAGGTACATCTAAAACATTTGGATTTTTCCTATCATCAGTAGTGCTATTTCTTTCTCTGTTTACTGATTTATCAATAAATAGTATATTTAAAATTAACTGAAATAATCCTACCTTCAGTGGATGATTAATTTTTGTATGTGCATACCCAGACAGATATGAGATTGTGTACAAACAACCGATGGGAAAATTCAGCAAATTTAACCTTACTTCTTCAAAACATTTTAAAAGTTTACCAGCTTTACAACAGATACAGAATTTGTGCTTTTATTGCCCATTCTGTCTATCACTTTGAGCTTCTAAGCACTAAGCACTGTCTGGTAGGTCATTCTCATAATCCCCAAAAGCTTACTGGCATCTTGCAAGAATAATTGCTGCTCATAAACAGATTGGCAATATCAAGGTCATGTTGACTTCTAAAGTCTTATGTGCATGAATAGCTATGACTAAAAATCTGTCTGTATATGGCAAGGGAAGTATTTATCCTTGCTTTTACATACATATTTTGCTACTCTTACCAATTTCTCTGAACTGAAATTTGACAAATAACCACCGGGGGGGATGCAATTTTAGCATCCTTGATTAACTACTGAGCAAATGCCTGCCACCTGTTATACTTGCCCACATAAAAGGTGGATTTGTGCCTATTCCCAGTGTACTTACTGATTCGCATGTAGAGTTTAAAGAATTATTTTTAATTTAGAATATTCTAACTAATTTGAAAGCCTCTGTTTAAGAGACCTCTTCCATTCCTTTGTGATGCCATTAACCTGCAAGCAAGCAAGGTGTCTAAATATAGCGACTTGAATGATATTCCAACACTGCATGTGGCTACAGTTATGGAGACATAAGTATTTTATAAACTTTAACAAAAAGGAAAAGTCATTCAAGCATGAGGCGTAGCCATAGGACAGTTTGATTTGTCCTGTCCCTAGTCAAACTCGTCTGTGGTCAGAGGAATTCAGTTTTCCAGGCTGCTAAAATAGGATCTTTCACTACTACTGAATTCAATTTTATACAGAGATGAAAACAAGTTACTAGGAAGCAGTATCATGTAGAGTGGTCAGACTGATCCTTTACTTTAACAATGTAAAATTCAGACAATATATATGGTTTGCCTGCTGTAAGTTGATATCAAAGCTATCTGAAAATCACATTTTGTTCTTTCTCTAAGGAGGTGATAAGCTGCATACTTGTGTGCTTCGTCCACCAGGCATATATGGACCAGAAGAGCAGCACCACCTGCCACGAGTAGTTGTACGTGTTTTATAGTCAGCTCTGGAGGACACTACAAGTAGTTGTAAGAGCATAACATAAGAGAAAGTACCTTGACTACAGGTCTTAACAATTCATCCAGAAAAACTGTAGTGGGAGCTTGGTGACAGCTCATATGACACACGATAACAAATAGCATGATATGGGCATTGCAGAAATGGCAAGGAGCAAGCTGTGCTTTTAAGTGAAAAGAAAAAAATGCACAGCTGGAATGTCATGTTAGAAGAATTAGGTTTGCATCCCTGATCATTTAATGAAAATAGTGTTTTTTAAATATGTTTTCTAGTTTCAGAATAATACAGTCTCAAACAAACACTGTTATATCATCCTATTTTACCACTACATATCAGTGCAACCGTCCTTGATTTATAAAACCATCAGATAGCTTTGGTTTTTTTTTTCTTGTGCTGTAATTATGCACAAATACATCAAATTCTAAGCATTCAGGCTGGGACAAAATGAATAAATTATTCTACATGATAAAGAGACATACTTCACATAGTTATTTCTTTTTATTTTCTGTTTCAACAGGTAAATATCGAGCGGAGACTATTTAACTTCAAGTTTGGAAATCACAAAGTTCAGATGAACTGGGTTCACGTAGGAAACCTAGTACAAGCTCACTTACTAGCTGCTGAGGCTCTCACCTCTGAGAAGGGTTATGTAGCAGTAAGTAAACAGTATAAACATCTTATCTCAGTAGCCTTAGCTGTCAAATAATTTTTATTTTTGATGCTTTGAGATCAAAGGTTCTCCAAAAGGTTGTGTGCTAAATTCTCAAAACTGGTGTGTAGCTCCAAAAGCACAAGGACAATGCAAATGCAAGTACATTGTGCTGATATTTTGACCCTATTTTTTTCTGTTTTGAAATGTACCATTTCCTGTTTGATTAGAGCCAACAGTAGTTTTAACCAGATAAATATATACACCACCATACAAATCTATATACTCTGCTATTCTTTTAAAAATAGATTCTGATTCTAGATACATAAAATTTATAACAACCATTCTGAGGCATTCTCAGTTTAATTTTCGGGGTTGAAAATTCCAAAAAGAGATGTGCAAAATTAATGGACAATTTTGAATGTTTTTTTCTTTTCCTACTACTAGTCATAATTGCAACAACAGTCAGACAACTGTGAAACTTTATAGAACTGACAGCATTGCAGCACCTGCTACATTCACGGCTCCTAAAGGCTCCAGCTTCATTTACATTGGTAGGAACACATAGACATACAGTCTGAATATCCTTCCACATGCTGTCAACTAGTGAAGCGCTTGGAAGCTATGCACCTGGGTTAGAATGGCATAATGCCCAAACTCCTTGGGTCTGCCTGAGTGCCAGGTGTTCATAGTGCTCACAGTTGAATAGACTCCTTATCCAGAACATAGATGCCAAGAAGTATTGCCTGCACATTCAGAAGGCTGGAAGACAGACTGGAAGCCAAAAGTGGATTCAGGCACTGTGACATGTCCCACAAAACATATAGAATCATAGAATATCCCGAGTTGGAAGGGAGCCATAAGGATCATCGAGTCCAACTCCTGAATTTGTTTATAAACCGAATTTGTTTTAATCAGAAAACTAGTCAGAGTTGGAACTTGACCTCAAAAAGCTGTTTATTAACATGATATCAATGTTGCCACCTCTGTTAAATTCATGAAGATAATTCTGTCCTCTGCACATCGTGAAAAAATAAATGATCTAACAGTTAGGTTACTACAAAGTGAATCTAAGCTCTGATCTACATTACACCATGGTTAATCATGGGTAACTCTACTATCACAATGGGTTTACCCAAAAGTATGAGACTTGTTTGAAATAACAGTGAAGTCCAATGAAGGAAGTTTGTTGAGCTGATTTGTGTATATTCACTGTATGTATGCTGGTATGTTGTTCACAAGATCAACAAAGATAGGTAGGTATGAAAGAGAAAGAAAATGCCATCCTATATATAGTGTTTTTCTAATTGTTTTTCTCTGCTTCTTTAACAGAGTGGACAGGCATATTACATACATGATGGTGAAAACGTCGTGTTTTCTGAATGGATAGTGCCTTTAGTATGTATTGCAAACGCATTTAGCTTTAATTGAATGTATGGGCCCTAATCATGTAGTTAACTAAAAGACCATACTAACTAATTGAAGTCCAATGAACATTAATTGCTGAATTATCTAACATTAAACGTAAAGTCTGACCTTTTCTCTTAGCATATCCCAAATTTCCACTGGCTTTGAAGGAAGCTTTGCATATACACAGTTGTGGAGTTTGGCCCTTATTGTTTTAAGAGAATTTAGCTAAGGGATAGCTCACAGTGCATGAAAACTTCTACTACTAGTATCTGGGAGGCCCTTTATAGCCGTTGGTTAGTCCTCTGTCCTGCTATCAGCTGCAGCACAAAAGGGAAAGCCATTTAAATCATATCTTAAAAGAAGCAACATTATAACCAGCAGGCTGGGATTTTAGGAACATGCTAAAGTTTTGATCCTGCAATGCCAACACAGAAAAGAGTTCCAGGAAAATGATTTCAGTAGAACGATGGGCCACGATCTAATTATAGTTAAGTATTCCTGTCTTGGTCACTTGCCCCTTGGAAGCTTTGTTTCCCCGTTTACCATCCAATTCAATTTGAAGGGTGTGAGGTGGACACCAAAGAATGAGTAGTTGTGGGTTTCAATTGCATTTCTTACTACCAGGATTGACAGGAAAATTAACTGGAAAAGTTTAGATATATTTTATCAATACTCATTTTTCCATTTTCATGCTTCATTGACACCCTCAATTCAATACAAATTCTCTGTTATTCTTTCCTCTTATACCCTTTCTAGTTTGAAAAATTAGGCTACAGGAAACCCTGGATACATATTCCTGTTCTCCTGGTTCATATAGCAGGTAAAAAAAATAAACTACATACTTGATTATTATGCTATTTTTTTTTCTTATGTCTGTAAAGATACATAATGGTTTTATAAAATTCAGGGACTGAACTGTAGGAATTATCTAACTTAACATTATTATAATTAATATAATAATCACTTATGCCATTTGGCATTAATAATACCAGATAAAGTTTAAAGGCTATTAATAAACTGAGTTCATCATGTACTTTATAAATCAAACACTGCCATGAAGCATCTTAATTGCATCCTCTGGTATCAGTAGGAATTATAGGATGTGCAATGTCAGCATTATCTCAGTTTATTGTTATCCACCAGTCTCATTAAGTAACTTTCTTTTTCACAGCCACTGTGATGGAATATCTGCACCTGGCACTAAAGCCAGTTTTTAGCTTTACACCTTTCTTGACAAGGAATGAGGTAAATATTTAAAGAGAATGTTTATATATTTCTCACCAAAATTCTCATGAAGTATGTGATGCACCCTCTGTACAGATGTTAGAGCTCTTTTTCTGCTAAGGGCTTAGTCCACTCAGGGCTTAGGCAGTCACTTTGTAGCCTCATCTTTCCATGCCATCCTGGCTACCTCTTATAAAATCATCAGAAATGAATCCGTACTTGAAGACTAGATGACCCAGTGGAACAACGTAGGGGTGCAAGAAAGAGCAACTGATGTGGAGCTGGCGCAAGAGGAAAATAGGCATTTTGTCGTTTCCAGAGAGCTGGCCTATGCTGTGGAACTACTTGTTAAAGGAAGGTGGTCCAAGAGTACAGAACAACAGTTTTAGGTCAGTGTGGTGGCAGTCATCATAATATAGGGCTAGCCAATAATTAGAAAGTCCATTCAAATAATTCTAAATGGGAATGAGAATTCAATTTCCCACAAACAAAACTTCTGGACAAATTCATTTTTATCTAACTTATGTTTTTATACAATATTATGATTTATAATATAAATCAAAATACTTTAATCTATCGTCTAGTTTCTTACTGTATTGTAGCATGTAACATAACAGGATGCTGAAGGGACTGAATGGACCTTATTAACTTATGCTACAGCTTTTCAGTTATTCCACAGTTTACCTGTTTTTATATTTCTACATTAGTTCTACATCTGAAGCAGAAATCATTGAGGCTGTGCAACTTGAGCTCTTTCACAGGTACCCTGCTTTCAGACATCGAGGATATAACCATCCAAAAGTGTATGTTTTCCAGTTCTTAGATGTGCATTTCCACAAAGTTGAGAAGCCACACCACTCTCCTCCAATATATTCATCCAATTCCATTACATATTTCTCTGTACAGATGAGCCAGTTTGAGGGAAGTGCACTGATTTGTTGCATGGGATTTCCTTAGTTCTCTCTTACTGTCTTGCTTGTAGATCTTACATTCACAAGTGAGAAATGAGTGTCATAAACTCCTTTTCCACCCAGTCCACCCAGAATGTTGTTACCCAGCTTTGGCTCTTTATCTGTCAGCTACATAAACTCATTCTATTAGCTCTGGACAGAATCTGACTCTGAAATATGTACATTTTTGAGTGTCTATCTTTATTCGTGTTTTTAATTCCATTGTAATATCATGTTGACATATTTTCATCCAAGTTCTAGAAAAACAGATATTAAAGTCACTTCTGTAACTGTCCTTTTGGATTTTAGGTGTGGAATGTTACTGTAACTCACACTTTCCGAATAGACAAGGCACGAAATCAACTTGGTTACAAACCAAAGAAATTCTCATTAGCTGATTCTGTGGATCATTATCTTAAAACAAGACCTATTTGCCAAGAAGATCACACATTCCTTAAAATGTTGTTTGCTTTTGGCCTTTTGTTAAGTTTGATCATTCTTTCTTTTTTCTAAAATCAAATAGCTACCCACCTGTTCCAGAAGAACTAATTTTGTCTCTGAGTATTAATGATCTGGTCATAGTATATTCCTCAGTCACTATGGAATTTGTTGTTCTTATTCATTATTCTTATCATTGTGACGACTTCTCTCTGATCTTAAAATACAAGAAAAAAAAAAAAAAGAAAACAGAAGGCACATCAGGAAATGTTCCCATAGGACAACACAGTATCACAAAATCGAAGGAGTTCACCACTGATGGGTGCAGGAAGAGCGTTAATGAATCTTCATTAATGGATTACTTCATACTGAGAAATTGGAAGAAGAGGAACCATTGTAGCACTGCAGTGATGTGACACGTCCAGTGGCTCTAATGAAGAAAAGATTGACTAAACAATTCCTCTGATGAAGCCATGGCTACAGCTACTGCATGCTAGTGTGAGGAATTATGAAGACCTGGGAAATATTACAAAAAAAAAAAAAGTAAATATTTATAAATAACAGGTGGTGAGAGGACTGAAAGTCATATTTATGTGAAATAGTTTTGTTGTTCAAAAGCTGTGTAAAAGATATAATAAAATATCATTGTTTGTCAATCAAATAATTTTTTGATGCAATCATAAATCATAACTGAACCAAATTCTGTTTTTAAGGAGTCTGTGGAAAGGGAGAGGGATGGCACATAAGACTGCTGGAGTTCAGCAAGGAGTTACTGCTGCCTCTCCTTGTAAATGAAGCCAAGTCATGCTATCCGTTACCCTGTACCAGTGCTGATACAGCTTTCGTTCAGTGAATTGCCATTGCAGTGTCAGCAGGCAAACCAAGCACTCAGCCCTGAGTGAGGATCCAACCTCTCTTTTTTCCTCTTTCTTAAGATTTACATTAGTTGCTTCTTGGCTGGATTGTACTACATGAGCTATGTGTGCTACATGTGTACTATGTGTACACATATAATGTGTATCCCAGGTGAATTTTCATAAGGTTACCCATCACAAGGATTTTTCTCAGGGACCAACTCTGCTCTCACCAGGGAGTGGCTGCTCCCTCTCTTGCAACCCACATGGATCAGGAGAGATGGACTTGCCAGGGTGAGTCACAGGAGGGAGTGATGGAAAAGCTCTGCCATCTGATTATCTCCACTCTGTATTTATCTTGCCTTTGTATTAACATTTTACAGGATTTTTAAGACCAATAAATTCATGGAAACTCTCTCATTGTATCTTTAAATCCACAGGGTACACAGGAGTGCTAACAGCATCCTTAGAATAAAATATTACTGTCTTGAGATAATACACAGTGACAGGAAAATGTGAGCAACCACAATTATCGCTGCAGCACATGTGAGTAAAGACTTGTTTTACTTTTTTTTTGACAAGTAGTTCTCTGTGCAGTGAAAGCAGTAAAGCCTGGTCTCTTATGGATTTGCATTTAAAGATTTAAAGTCCATACAAACTGAGCTCAAACTGTACATCTTCCCTTAGCAGAGGCACTCATCAGCCCTCTCTCCTGTTTCTGACTACTTATTGTCAGGAAACTTAAAGAAACTCAGTATAGATGAGACCTTTAATCAAACTTGACTAAGTGGATAAAACCAGTTAAGTTCACAATTTACCGATACAGAGGTGCAGCTGACTGACACACAAGCGAGCACTGCAGAAGGTACTGCATAAACCTTGGTTTAGAAATGCAGAATAAAACCCACAAGTATAAGGTTACTTCACAGTGCGAGCATTTTAACTACATGCAAACATATTTAATTTGCCTTTAAACTCATTATTTATGAATCTTTTATATATTGCTTTTATTAGACTAATAGCTCAGGACTGCATCCCAGATTACACCGACACTTTTCAGTTGACTGAAGCCCGATGAGAAGTGCATTCCATAGGCTCTTTTTTTTTTTTTTTTTTTTTTTTTGGATCTTCCTCATCAAGGACTAACCAAGGAACTCACTGGCTTCGTGGTTGCAAGTCCCCACGGAGTCCTGCTGTTCTGGTCTTGGAATGACAAACCTCTGATGTGTTATTTCAGGTAAGATGCTTTTTACATCTGTACTACAGCAATACTGATTAATACTAACTGGCTGCATTTAATTTATTTCCCATTATAAAAAATCCAGTATTTGAAGTTTTAAGACAACTTTTAGTATCAGCTTGGAATAGCTAGCTCTCACACTTCTGTCAGCCTTTATTGAGTCTGTTTAAGCTGGCTAGTGTTACAGTTACTTATGCCCTAACATAATCGCAAGTGTGTCTTTAAATGATTAAAATTTAATATGAACATTCAGGCATGGCACAGCTATGATGGAAAAAGTTAGTGTGTTCAAAGTTTAATTTTTTTGCCTGGATGGGTAACTCAACTTGTGCAGCTCCTGGCCCTTTTCACATCCTGCCAGGCACAAGTGACCAAGGAGGCAGAGACCCACTGCCAGCTCAGGAGGGCAGGCACCTTACTGCCTGTTTGCTTATGATTATGTTTCCTCTTTGGGATTTTCTGCTGTTTTGCAGGTGTTTCTGATGCTCTGCATCTCTTTGAGCCATGCCCCAGCAATGACTATCCAAACGGTAATCGAGAGATGCTGTTTTTTTCCTGAACAACCTGTTCAACAGGTGTCTCAGTGCGGACAGAGCCCTAGCTACCAACAGTATGCTTTCCTGCAGCGGTCACAGCTGTATGAAGACACGTGGAGGTAAGAGCCACTGTGGGATGCTGCGGGGTCCCAGGGATGCTGTGGGGTCCTGGAGATGCTATAGGATGCTGTGGGGTCCCGGGGATGCTGAGAGACCAACAATGTCCCGGGAAGGCTGTGGGGGCCAGGGGTGCCGTGGAATGAGCAGGACCCCAGGGGTGCTGCGGGATGAGCCGGACCCAGCCGCGGGGTGCTGCGGGACCCCAGGGAGCCCACGCGCGGGGCCATGCGGCCCCGCTCCGCCTGCCCGGCGCCGCCACCCGGGGTCGGCCGGG
>VXAA01003889.1:322818-338186 GCA_013399115.1 Anseranas semipalmata | reverse complement strand
GCGGGGGCAGCTGCGGGGCGCCCAACGGCCCCAACGGCCGCCCCCGAGCGGTGGCCCCGGGGTCGGACCATGGCGGGGCCGCCGGCCCCCCAGGTCGCCCGCCGGAGCAGGAGTTTCCGTGGCGCCCGGCACCGCCTTTCCCTCGCTGCGTGCTTGCCCTGGCGAATTTGCAAGTGAGATGCAGAGAGTACCGGCGGGAGCTCGGATGGCTTTTAATCTTTCATCGAGGCACAGCGAGGGGATGTGGTAACTCCAGTAATCAGGACTTGCAGCCTCTGCAATGCGTTCTCTATCAGTGACGAACCTTGACCATTGCTTTATGGATGGGAAAGAACCCCCGTGTTTAAAAAATAAATGATTCGCTACTACTTTTCGATTAATACACTCATTGACCAGTTTTTTTTTTTTCCTTTTCTATCCCTTAGCAATTATTGTACTTTAGTTCCACCGACAAGTGAGGGATTTGATAGCCTTGTTCTCTGATACACCTCTAAAGATAGAAAATAAGTACCAGGCATTCTTCTTTCTGTCTGAAATACTCAACTCCAACCATTGCCAATAATAAAAGCATAGTATATTTTTAATTTACATTCAGCTGCTACTTAGAATGGGGTTGAAAACATCACTTTTCTCAGATGTCTTTGTAATAAATCAGGGACAAGTAAAAAAAGCATTAAAGATTTCTTTTGCATCAGGGGAAGTTTTGTTCTGCTGTTCTGCTTGGCCTTGTTTGCTTGTTTTCTAAGTATAGAAACTTAAATGCAATGTGTTTAGTGTTTTTCTGACACTTCAAGATTTTAAATTCGGGTACAGCCCTATATCACATGCAACCCCCAAAAGCCATCTTTAAGCTATAACACCAGAACAGGAAATTTAAATTGGTCTTTTAAGATAAATCTTTAAAGTGTGGAAATTTTGTAGCTAGTGTTTTGCTTTGTCTTTCTCTCTCTTAAACAGGTTGCATTAAAGTAAGACTTTGCTGCTGTGAGTAGAGCTGGTTAACATGAAACTCGCTGGAATTCTCTGCATCCAGGAGCACTATGGAGCAATTTTTAACACGGAGAAGAAATTGTTACGTGTGTCTGGTAATAGAAGACATTATTTCACTGACAGAAAACTTATACTGAGTGGGGGAGCAAAACCCTGGCACCAAACCCCTAACTCTAAAGTGAAAGGAAGTGCTGGAGCAATGAATGAAAAAAATATGAGAGCCGTGGTGACAGGAGGCGGAGGCTACTTTGGATACAAGCTGGGATGTGCTCTTGCCAGCTCAGGAGCTTCTGTTGTTCTGTATGACATACACAAGCCTATCTGGGAAATTCCCAATGGAGTAGTGTGTATCCAGGTACGATAAAATACATTTTCACAACGGTCAGTTAGTTCATTTGCCTTTTCCATAATGTCTTACTAGTTTTCACAGAATCCAAATACCTAATTGCAAATAAGTGCAAATTTCAAGAACCTTCTTAACTGTGAATATCCCACATGGTCTTTGCCAGCTAGATTTTAATATGCATCTGAAATAAGGAAAAGAACAAAATCTGTAATGTGTAGCAGAGTACCTGCTTCATCTCCTGTCTCTGAAGGTATTCCTCAGGGCCAAGCCACTTCCCTCACCTGGGCCTTAGGTTATTCACCTGTACAATGAATAGTACACTTCCATAATTCATAGGGGTAATATGAGGCTTAATGAATCTTTTTAAAGTTCTTTGAGTTCTGTGGAAGAAATGTATAATTACCAGCAAGTACTGAAAAGGATCTAGTTTTCAGTCCCAGGATATACAGTAAGTACAATTATATATATGCGTTCACTCTCTGCTAACCCACTATATGACAAATGCTAACCTACACTTTTGATTTCAATTGCAAATATCTTTTCATATGTATTACAGGCAGATGTCAGGGATTATGATGCCATATTTGCAGCCTGTGAAGGGGCTGACTGTGTGTTTCATGTAGCTTCATATGGAATGTCAGGAAGAGAGCAAGTGAGTCCAAATAGTTTTGTACCTTTCTGTGTGACTGCCCACACTGAGGATGAGAGGCTTGATGCTCTAACCCTGCATGTTAGATTTTTTTCTCTTCAGATTATCCTGAGAGCCTGAATCCATGCCCATGCTGTTTCAGTGAATTGCTCTGTGCAAACTGATGTGCTAGCTACAAGTAGTCTGCTTACAGTACTCTTTTCCTAGTTGTGAAATTATTTGCTCACCAGTAGAGGCACTAACAGTAGCCTGGGAGGGCGTTTAAGTTGGAAATGGCACTGAAAAGTTCTGAAATAGTGCGAGGACAGAAAGACAGACAAGGGAGGCATGTTCCCTCCAAAACTCTTTCCCCTAAACCTTTTAAATGGAACTCCTAGGTGTGAGGTCACTGGGAGGAATGTAACCTGAACTAAATTACACATTATTTTATATAAATAAATTATAACATCTGCTGTATTTCCAGTCTTAATTTTTTGCCATTAGTGGGTAAAAAACTGTAAGGATGTACTTGATGTAAGGCTTGGAACCAAAATTTTTTATGATTGAAGTTACAAACATACACACCCCTTCTTTTCTTATTTGATAAAATGAACTTCAGTAATTACCTTAGCTGGATAGAATAACTTATTAAAAGATGCTTGCGACTAGGTTGTGTGTACTTAGAATTGCTTTGGGTTGAGCCAACTAGTCATTGAAGTGCTACTGAAACATGGATAATTAACATATTGTTGCCAGTTGTATAATCATTGGAAATATGTGTTCAGAAGCACCATGATTCTCTTTGCTTCTAGCAAGCTAGTCTGTAAAAACACAATAAAAATACAGGTGTAGTTTTAAACTAATAATTAGACTTCTTGAAGTCTGAAACAGCAGTCTAAATCTTTTTTAAAAAAATTAATTACCTCATTACCTTTATCTGGGGACACTGGGGACACTTGCAATGTCCACCTATTGAACTTAAAATATGTTATTATTCAAAAATGCACAATTTCTTTATTTTCCTAGTTGCACAAAGAAGAGATTGAATCTGTAAACATTCATGGAACAAGATTTGTCATTGATGGTATGTATCTACCCTTGCTGTTGGGTGCTGGTTTAACATATCAAAATATCACGCCACTTAGAAAAACCTAGTTGGCACACACTATTTTTTATCAAATACTTTGCAGTTTTGGCAGAAGATGAGGAAACAGGTCAATTGTCTTTTCATACCTGTTTCTGCTATGGGGTGTGACATGAGAGCCGGCACTGTAGTTCAACTACTACAGCTTTTCATAATCATGTTCGACCTGATGGCAGAATCTGCATGACGGTAAAAACTTCCATGTGTATTTTATAGCAGTTAACCTCATTGTTGTCTAATAGCTTGTGCAGAGGTAGTGGGCAGCCCTTGAAATAGTCTTCTAGCCACCTACCCTGGCTGCGGCTGAAGCCCATCTCAATAGGCTGGTAGCAGCCATCCCAAAGGCATGGTGTTAGCTTACAGTATCCAAATAAGGATATGCCAGATTATAAAACATTTGGTTCTGAATTGATGTTTTCCATTTAATTGGTATCTTCTATATGCTTTACATTTTAAATAACCCAATTATAAAATGGAAGGATTTGCTCTTCTAAGATTTGACAGTTTCTCTGAAAACGTGTATTGCCAGTTCATACAGTTTTTTTTTTTTCCATATTGTTCAAGTTTCCACTAAACTAATTTACTTTATGTATTGCCACAGCCTGCAAACAAAGGAACATCACTAGATTGATATATACGAGTACAGTAAATGTGGTGTTTGGAGGGCTTCCTATTGAAGATGGTGACGAGGAAACTGTGCCATATTTTCCCATAGAAAAGGTATTATGGTTGTATTATTTTTTCAAATTTCCTATTTGTTTACCTTCTTCTTTTCAAAAAAGCCCGGAATTTTCATGACTATGTTTTGCCTGATACCAGAATTCAATGCCAAGAAAGAAAAAACAAAACTCTTTACACTTTGTTGATGCTCTTCACAACCGTAACACATCACAGTTCTATATAAATTGCAGTATGTATTTCTTTTTTTCCTGTCAAGGCCCTGATTTTGGAAAATAACTCACACAGTGTCCCATTAATATTACTGAAATTCCACCTAGACTTAGGGATTGTGTTATATCGCTTGCTGCGGTTTTGGACATTTATTATTTATATGATTTGCCTGTTTCTCCCTTATTGAAGATGACTTATATTCAACATAGTACTGATATAGAAAAGCAGCCTATTTTTATATGGTTTTATTGCATTTAATTAAAAAGGAGTACTTCTGGTTGCTTTGTGTATATGGTTGATTTTTTTTGTCCCTCCTCTCTCCATCAGCTAATTTACAGTCTTTCAAGAAGTAGAGATGGGTAGAGAAAATACTGAAAAATATTTTGAATAATATATTGAATATTTTCTCTGGGACAGTGCCACTGTCACAAGTTCACAAGTGTGTCCAGTTCACAAGTGAACTGGATAATTCAGACCAATCATGATGTTTTCAAAACTTGGCTTCTGACTTTCCGTTACCTGAAAAAGAAATCCAGATTACAAAGTAGTGATCAATTACATTCTTGGCAGCATTCAAAGCATACATATATTTATTACTTCTCAGATGGGCTGAAATTAGTTAACTGGATTTGCATAAACAAAAATGCTTGTTTGCCTTGACAATATGCATGTATTTTATCCTAAACCAATACCCCAAAACTTCTGTATTTTGAAGTGTTTGTTGTCATCTGCTAAGTAAAAATGAGTGGAGAAGTGATGCCTCTCTGTTCTGTCATTTCAAGGATACATACAAACGTATTTGCTTTTTCTCTGTAGCATATTGATCATTACTCCAGAACCAAATCAATTGCAGAACAAATGGTACTAGCAGCTAATGGAACTCCACTAGCAGGTACTTCTGTGTTAGCATGAATTCATAGTGGAATTTATGCCTCTTCTTCTTGTGCCTCACTTACATCCTGTATCCTGTATCAGTCCTTCAGTGAACAAGATTGTCCAGCAATTACAAAATCAAGTTACCTATCCCTTTCCCAAACTGAAAGATTTTGTCTTAAAAATAACTTTTAATTGTAGTCCCCACAGTGTCAACTTAAGGTTTTGGCGTGGCAGCAATGAATTCAGTATCTTAATTGAAAAGATGAAGACAGAAATAAATTAAACAATAACACGTGTTTAATGTCACTGTATAATGCAACATAAGTAAAACATGAATGCTGATTAAATCATTCCCCTCCTCCCTTATAGTTATGTATTAAAATCTGAATAAGGCACCTGATACTACAGCCTGGAATTATTTATTAGTGCTTCCCAAAGTTTTCCATGTTGAGGAAGCCTCAATACACTTGAATATTTAAGCTCACCTGTGAGATACTGTAACTGCCAGTGCAAAACAAATTAATGTAAAGTGCAACATGATTCCATGTGACCAAGTGATACTGAGCTAAATTTAGCAGTAGACAACTTACATAAAAGACTTTCTTCACTTGATACTCACAGAGAGCTATAATGAGATGTTAAGCTACTGATGGGCATTTCACCCCAACAGAATTATTTTGTTCAAAAAATAAAGTTCTTTTTCCTTATTTCCTCTTTTCTCGGCAGCTCATCACGTCAAAGACACTCTTAATTTTAGATGCAATATACAGTTCTGCATCTCTCAATGAAATTAGAAGTTTACACTAGTTTACCCGTGCAAAGGATTAAAACGATTCAGTGAGTTTTTAATCAGCCACTGTTCCAAATATCACGTTTTGATCTGTGCCGTTAGCAGGACTGAGTATTTTGCTTGTTTTCAAGTAGTACTAAGAACAGTTATTAGCAGATGATGAACCAGTCAACTGATACACTTGGGAAGTGATTGGATTTTTATGATGGTCCTTACTTTCTCCTACTGAAGTTACAAAGAGTTTCTACAGTAGTTCTAGTGGGAGCAGGATGTGCCTATTGTTGAGAGCCTTCCAGCTCTATCTTGCACAGTTAGTAAGATACTGTTTTCCTTTAATAATTTTGTATGAGATTAGTTTGGTTTTGTTCCACTTTCTTACCAATGACTTGCTCACTTCAGCAAACTCATCACCACAGTTGGCACACTCATTGATTGCTTTGGTACAGAGAAAAAGGACTGGTTAGTAAAAGGTTTGGAAATATCCAGTAACTTCTAGGAATCTGACTATGCCAGTACTTTGAGTATTCATAGAATGGTTTGGATTGGAATGGATCTTTAAAGATCATCTAGTCCAAACCCCTGCCATAGAGTATTGCTGGCAGGGTTTTTCTGAATCCTATCCTACTATTTTGCATGTTCTGATTCTGACAACTTAATATTCAAGTACTAATTCAACACCTTTTGGTGTGTAGTATTTTTTAAGCTGGTGAAGTTAACTTATTTCAGAGTAAGTTCTGCTACAGCATTCTTTAGTTCATGCAATTGATAACATAGTCATGTGAAAGTCACTTAAGAATGGTTTTATCATTCTTCTAGGAGGTGGAATACTCTACACGTGTGTTCTTCGCCCACCAGGCATCTATGGACCAGAAGAGCAAAGACACCTGCCAAGGCTAGCAGTATGTATTTTATTTTTTTAATCAGCTGTATGTACTGTGATATAGAACAACATCATTTATCTGTGTTACAAATTGACTGACCTGCTTATCTGGAAGCAATTTAACAGTTCAGTTGTCTGTTGAGGATATTATAACTTTTTTATCAGACATTATCTTACATTTGTAAAGGATGCATAGTACAAGGTACATTAAAAATCTTTTTTTTTTTTTTTTTTAAATATAAACGCATATAAGTTCAGTTTTACAATGTAATGCTTCCTATAATTATAAAATTCAGGCCAATCTATGATACTTCAAATGTGTGTTTGCATGCAACTTATATCAAATGGTTTAAAATATTGATGAAAAGAGATGCAGCAAAATAACTTATTTCCAGTCTCAACTATTAACAGCTTTCACTGTCCAACAAAACAAGTTAAGGAATCAGAAGCACCTTTGAGTACAATAGGTTACTAAAGGGCAAACAGCTGAGGAGCTCATGTTTTACTCTTTTTCACTTGCTATCTTTTTAAATTGTAGGACTAGTACAGTGTTTAGAATATGATCCCTGTAGAGTTATACGAGTCAGTTATTTTAAAAGCATCCGCACAATATAAAGTTATGCATAGATTTGAGGAAAGAATAGTTTAAGGTTTCCACATAGTATTTTTCTTTTGTGGCTGAGGTGTGGAACTATGTTAAGTCAACTGAAATATACTTCACCATAAATAAAATAAATAAAATCATTCTAAATAAAATCATTTTTTAAAACGTCATGTGCCATTTTAGGTAAACCTGAGATGTTTTCTTTAGCCCCCAAAAGAAATACTGTCTTTTTTAATTCACATTTAAAATTCTAAGCTTATTTATTGTGAGCCCGATTTAAGGTATTGTGCAACTGTCATATTTTGTAGTTTCTACAATATATGTTAAATAAAAAATGTGATATTAGGGATAGACACAAATTTATTTGTGGATACCTGAGTCCACGTAACTGTTTTTTGGAGGGAAGGGATGCACTAGTCCATTCCAGCAGAATGGCTTCTACCTACCCAGAAAATTTTCTGTTATCCAATGGGGCACATCATACTATTGAGGGATTGTTGGAATAAAATCAATTCTAGCCGTATAAGTGAACTTTTAGGAAATCATTTATGTGCTTCTCAGCTACAGGAAACAGAATTATACGGAAGTCAGGACTGAAAGAGGACTCTGAGAGGTTATCTAGTCCTTCTCCCACATGCAAAACCAACTATACTTTGACTATTTCTGACGAATGTCTGTCTAACCTGTTCTTAACGACATGCACTGATGGAGAATCCAATCCCCCGTAGGCAATCTAGCTTAGCTCTTAACTATCAGAAGTGTTTCCCTACTAGATAACCTAAATATCTCTCGGAACTATTTGATTCCATTGCTGCTTATGCTATCTACCACAGATTCACAGAACCAGTTATATTATATTCTTTTAAACAATTTTGTATATACTCGAAGACTTAGCATACCCTCATCAGTCTTCTCTTTTTTATTAAATTACCCCAGCTCTTCTGATCCTTCCTCATGAGCAGTATTTTTAGAGCTGTCTGCACTTCTTTCGATTCTTTTTAATTGACTCATATTTTTTTTAAACTAGAGACAAACAATACATTTACCTGGACAAGAAAGTGTCCTGTACCTCATTTTAAAACTCATCTTGCTTTGGTTTCATGTTTGTTTTACATCTACAGAAGAACATTGAGAGAGGGCTACTTAGCTTCAAGTTTGGGGATCCTTCTGCTGAAATGAACTGGGTGCATGCAGAGAATCTTGTACAAGCTCAAATTCTAGCTGCTGAAGCTCTCACCCCTGAGAAGAACTACATAGCTGTAAGTAAACGATAAAAACACCACAGTTTTCATTTAACAGTGGATCCTACTGCTATATCCTGTACTACAGTGGCTACTGTAGTAATAATAAGTAATGTTTTGTCGTTGTCCTTTAGCTTGTGTTGTCTGTATTTTTATTGACAAACATGCCATGAACAGTGTGGGCTGCGGCAGCACTGGCTGTGCAGTGTTAGGAGTTGGAATATTCAGTTCTTCAAGAATATCTACATCTTTGCATTTTTGTAATACTGTATTTGCCATTTCTGGAAGATGAGTAAACACTATTTGATGTTGGAAATGAAACTGGATGTTCAGGGAAATTTATTCCCTGTTCCCCCATATATAGGTCCAGACTTAATATTCTGAACTGCAATAATCAATTCTTCCCATCCTATACATAAATAAAAGCTGTTAGCACATTTCATTTGGGTACATTGATTTCAAAGTAGTTGCAACCATTTTCCTCCTTGTAAACAGAGTTTTGTATCTGGCCTAGAAGCACTACTTAAAAGTATATTAGAAAGATTTTCAAAGTAGGTTAAACTACTTTTGCTAAAACTCTAAAAGCAAAATGGTAAGAGGTAACTTTTGCCTTGGTTACGCAGGTGGAATCGTATGGATTTCAGTGAGTCTTAACTAGACTGGAATCAGAACATGTCCCATCATCTGTTAAATATGTGTTAACAGCAAAAGTTATACATGGCACCACCTTCAGTGCATTTGGTGATCTCTATATAGCCAGTATAGTCATTCTGTATAGGTACATCTGCAATAAATAATTTATACTAAGCTATGTTAATCGTACAAACTGCTTGTCCACTTGACTATCAATTTCATTGCACACGGAAGTCAAACCGATGGAAATATGTGTAGTTTGTTGGCTTGTATGTACATCCATGCATATTTTATATTTCTGTATAATTTTTAAGCTGTTCATAAGGAGTGAGCTGAAGTCAACACATATGCAGTATTATTTTTACTAACCTGTCTCTTCTCTATCTCTTTAACAGAGTGGTCAGGTGTATTTCATAAATGATGGTGAAAAATTCAACCTTTTTGAATGGTTAACTCCACTCGTACGTACAATATATACTTTATCTCCAAATACATTAATTTATTTGACTATATACAACTCTGGCTTTTGTGTGCATGTGATGTATTTGGTATGTTTGCTTTGGGTGTAAGAGTTCTGCACTGAATGTGGGTTTAGTTCCTGCTTGAAGTTCAGTTTGATTAGTGCTATAACAAAGCCTACCCAAAATATTACATAAAAGCAGCTGTCTTCACTGAGACAAAAGGACTGTGTAAACCAGTATCGTCTTTTAAATAGCCATTATCCTCATTTCTTGGGCATTCATATGTTAACAGTGGCTATTTTACGTGGAAAAAAAAAAATATAAATCCTAATTATTAATCTGTAAGATACTATATTTTCAAAAGATCATTTTGCTGTTAACGATGGGCTCAAAACCATAAATATGTCACAATGTTAAATTAGGTGTCAGCATACTATGACATTTAGGTCAATTATTATAATCCTTTTTAAAATTTTTTTTAAGACTGCCACTTGAAAATTACATAGTGTGTGCCTGTGACATTTAACTAGAATCCCCTACAAAATGAAAACACAAATAGTAATAGCAATTATTAAGTTTTCTGTTTTATCAGTAAATACTTCCACAAATATCTTCTGGACTGAAACTTTAAAACTTGTTTGAGGTTTCTGTTTTTTTTTTTTCCCACATTTTTTTTTAAATCTCTTTCAGTTTGAAAGATTAGGTTGCAGTAAACCATGGATACGTATTCCTACTTCCTTAGTTTATGCATCAGGTAAAAATATTTTATCAACATTTCTCTGTCCTGCCCAGACTACTCCTCTTCCTATTTGCAATATAATGTTATTTTTTTCCTTAATGTGACCACAATTTTTATTTTCATGTATAAAAGTTGTATGCTGCAACTCATCTAGAGCACACCCGTTATCGGTAAAGTTCAGATCTATGTAGTGTGTTGAAACCAGAATAATCTGTTATTGAATTTTTTTTGTAGGACTTACTGAATGTGTAACTTTGTGGAGTTAATGACTTCATGAAATACGCTCAAGAGTATCTGCTCTGCCTGCATGGGTTAATTTGTTGTACTCCTGTATCCCATGCTCCACCAAAATCAAACCCCATGTGCAACAAGAACAGAATCCAATCCAGAATAGCTTGTTTTTATCACATTTTTATGAAGATCTTTGCACTAGCCCTGTCACCAACCCCTCAAACCCTTTTTACACAAGCACCCTAAGTCAGGCTGACTGAAGTATGAAAGATTAAATCCAATTCCTTGTAAGCAAGTAGTCCTGCTGATGTTAGTAATGGTGCCCTGAGCTCTTAGGCAAGTCATTATCGTTTGCTATCAAATACACCCCAAGATATGCCAAAATCATGATGGTACAGCAACTTACTATTCTTACCTCAAGTGTAAATCTTTTGTTATGCAGCCATGACAATGGAGTATCTTCATCTGACGCTGAAACCATTTGTTGAACTCTCCCCTCTGCTGACCAGAAATGAGGTAAAGCCTTTGTTTGTAAGCTCCCCTTATTCTCATGGGATGCATTCATACCATGTGAATACTGAGGCACAATTTCAGATTAAGTCAGCCGGAAGTAAAATCCACCCAGTACATCTTCACCCTCCAGTTTCCAGGGCAAATGTGTGCATCAGGTACATTTTAGGCAATTATGTTATGCTCATTACCATAATCTTTGAGAAGATAAGAGCGTAGGCTTGCAGTTTGGGAGAGGCTGTTCCTTCCTTTCAAAGCCCAGTATCCTGTATGTCTTTGGCTGGTCAGTTGGGAACTAATTTTTGAAGATCTTTACGCTCCTAAGAGATGGCTTTTACCTGCATCCTTTGGTAGATAAACAAGTGTGCAGAAAATTTTTTTGGATGTTTTCAAGACTAGAAAATTGTGTTTTGTAGCCTTTCTGCCTCTTTGGGCTTTCAAGACTCCTCTTGGGTGAACACACATTGTAAAGACAATGTGACATATTTCAATAGGATTTTGATATATATATACATATATATATAATTTTACATTTCCTTTTAACTGGGTCTTTGTTACCATTTACAGACTTTGTTCAAATTTCCCTTGTATTCATATCTTTGTATGTTGACTCTTTTGCCCTACAGGTGCAGAATATTTCTATAACTCATACATTTCGAATAGACAAGGCACGCAGTCAGCTAGGGTACAGCCCAGAGAAGTTTGCATTTGCTGATTCTGTGGACCATTACATTAAAACAAGACCAGAAGCCCAGAATGGTCACATCTTCCTCAAAATTTCGCTTTTATTAATTGTTAGTTTAAGTTTGATCTTTCTTTCTTTAAGATTTGATGACCTTTCAGTTTTGCATTTTTTTAAAGAAACACAACACTGACTTGCATAAACTGCATGTAGTCAGTCACAGTACTGCAACCCATGGATCATTTTGATCTCCACAATACTTACTGGCCCCAAGACAGTTATTTTAAATTAAAAAAAATAATAATAATTGTAGTATATAAGTAGCTGTACTTAAGAAATTAAAATACTGTAAGCAATTATGGCCAAAGATCATCACTGAAACACACTGGAGTCAAGACTATTGGATCTATGTATTTCACACCAACAATCTTCTTTTCAAATTGATTGCTAAAATGCATGAGGACCTGCAAAAGGAACAAAAGCTTCAACCAGCCCACAGTGCTTCACCAATGAAGAAAAATGTCTAAAATAAGGAGAAAGATTGACCACAGCTTCTGCCATACTCATTACCTTGGCGAACTGAGGAACACACAGAGGGACCAACAATGAGAATGTATGACTGTAAATAACACATGCCAGTTGAACAGAGAAAGTTCACACTGTGTGAATTTTGTGAATTAGCTCTATCACTGTATACGAGGGAAAATAAAAGTGTACTCGAAACCTTGCTGAACTTGGTGCTGTGCCTCTGTGAACACTGCTGCAGACCACCTCCCTGCCCTACTGTGGGGTGCAGCGACCTGCAACGGGGCCTGGTGGCAGTTCAGGGGCCTATCAGATACTTGCAGGTATGGGTTTTCGCAAGTCAAAACTGTGCATATTTTAGTTATAAGTTATTAATTATATTACATTAAGTGCATTATGTTGCTGTACACCAATCTGCCACTATGGGTTGCACTAATCTTTGTACTGCTTCCTTTACCTCCTTTACTACAGTAACTATACAACAAAATTTAAGTCACTTATTGGATAAACTTTAGGTACAACTAAGGTTTTGCATTTAATTTCTAATGTACAGCAGTTGTAGTGAGCAAATACCTGTAGTTGCGAAAATGAACAACATGTTTTTTGAATTACTCTTCGGGTGAAGCGTGCCTTAACCACGGGAGGGCTGGGGGGCCCCCACTCCGCTGCCATCCGCCACTCGTGCTGGCCGGTTTCTCCCAGAAATCGCCTTCCCCTCCGCACGTTTCCACCCCGTAACACTGGGAGGGAAAAGTCAGGAGCACGAAGNGAAAGGAGACCTGGAGGAGCGGAGGCTGGAGGGGCGAGAGCGCGCAGGGAAGGGCGCGGTGCGGGAGGGCAGAGCGGGCACCGAAATGCCCATTTCTGATGTGATTTTGAGGCCAGAGGCCGCGCGGGGACGGGAGGTCACTTTCCCAACCCGTGACTCTGGGGAGGGAGGGGGCCGGCTGCCCGCCCCGGCCGCCGCCGTGCTGTTCCCGGGCTCTCCGCGCCGCGACCTGGGCACGAAAAGGAGCCCCGGCCGCGACAAAACTTCTTGGCAGCGGTGGGATTCGAACCCACGCCATCGAAATGACTGGAGCCTAAATCCAGCGCCTTAGACCACTCGGCCACGCTACCGCCTGGATGCTGAGCGGCNGATGGCTTTTACCTGCATCCTTTGGTAGATAAACAAGTGTGCAGAAAATTTTTTTGGATGTTTTCAAGACTAGAAAATTGTGTTTTGTAGCCTTTCTGCCTCTTTGGGCTTTCAAGACTCCTCTTGGGTGAACACACATTGTAAAGACAATGTGACATATTTCAATAGGATTTTGATATATATATACATATATATATAATTTTACATTTCCTTTTAACTGGGTCTTTGTTACCATTTACAGACTTTGTTCAAATTTCCCTTGTATTCATATCTTTGTATGTTGACTCTTTTGCCCTACAGGTGCAGAATATTTCTATAACTCATACATTTCGAATAGACAAGGCACGCAGTCAGCTAGGGTACAGCCCAGAGAAGTTTGCATTTGCTGATTCTGTGGACCATTACATTAAAACAAGACCAGAAGCCCAGAATGGTCACATCTTCCTCAAAATTTCGCTTTTATTAATTGTTAGTTTAAGTTTGATCTTTCTTTCTTTAAGATTTGATGACCTTTCAGTTTTGCATTTTTTTAAAGAAACACAACACTGACTTGCATAAACTGCATGTAGTCAGTCACAGTACTGCAACCCATGGATCATTTTGATCTCCACAATACTTACTGGCCCCAAGACAGTTATTTTAAATTAAAAAAAAATAATAATAATTGTAGCATATAAGTAGCTGTACTTAAGAAATTAAAATACTGTAAGCAATTATGGCCAAAGATCATCACTGAAACACACTGGAGTCAAGACTATTGGATCTATGTATTTCACACCAACAATCTTCTTTTCAAATTGATTGCTAAAATGCATGAGGACCTGCAAAAGGAACAAAAGCTTCAACCAGCCCACAGTGCTTCACCAATGAAGAAAAATGTCTAAAATAAGGAGAAAGATTGACCACAGCTTCTGCCATACTCATTACCTTGGCGAACTGAGGAACACACAGAGGGACCAACAATGAGAATGTATGACTGTAAATAACACATGCCAGTTGAACAGAGAAAGTTCACACTGTGTGAATTTTGTGAATTAGCTCTATCACTGTATACGAGGGAAAATAAAAGTGTACTCGAAACCTTGCTGAACTTGGTGCTGTGCCTCTGTGAACACTGCTGCAGACCACCTCCCTGCCCTACTGTGGGGTGCAGCGACCTGCAACGGGGCCTGGTGGCAGTTCAGGGGCCTATCAGATACTTGCAGGTATGGGTTTTCGCAAGTCAAAACTGTGCATATTTTAGTTATAAGTTATTAATTATATTACATTAAGTGCATTATGTTGCTGTACACCAATCTGCCACTATGGGTTGCACTAATCTTTGTACTGCTTCCTTTACCTCCTTTACTACAGTAACTATACAACAAAATTTAAGTCACTTATTGGATAAACTTTAGGTACAACTAAGGTTTTGCATTTAATTTCTAATGTACAGCAGTTGTAGTGAGCAAATACCTGTAGTTGCGAAAATGAACAACATGTTTTTTGAATTACTCTTCGGGTGAAGCGTGCCTTAACCACGGGAGGGCTGGGGGGCCCCCACTCCGCTGCCATCCGGTTTCTCCCAGAAATCGCCTTCCCCTCCGCACGTTTCCACCCCGTGGAGGGAAAAGTCAGGAGCACGAAGCGGGCACAGATAGCGAGATTGGGAAAGGAGACCTGGAGGAGCGGAGGCTGGAGGGGCGAGAGCGCGCAGGGAAGGGCGCGGTGCGGGAGGGCAGAGCGGGCACCGAAATGCCCATTTCTGATGTGATTTTGAGGCCAGAGGCCGCGCGGGGACGGGAGGTCACTTTCCCAACCCGTGACTCTGGGGAGGGAGGGGGCCGGCTGCCCGCCCCGGCCGCCGCCGCGCTGTTCCCGGGCTCTCCGCGCCGCGGCCTGGGCACGAAAAGGAGCCCCGGCCGCGACAAAACTTCTTGGCAGCGGTGGGATTCGAACCCACGCCATCGAAATGACTGGAGCCTAAATCCAGCGCCTTAGACCACTCGGCCACGCTACCGCCTGGATGCTGAGCGGCCCGCGAGGCCTCTTTCAGGAGGGCGGCGCCGCCGCTCCCCCC
>VXAA01003889.1:294987-322790 GCA_013399115.1 Anseranas semipalmata | reverse complement strand
GCGCTACCGCGACGCCCGCCGGCGCCCGCTCCCTTCGCCTCCCCTCCCCGGGGAACGCCACAGGCGCGGCCCCCCCCGCGCTCCGGCGCAGCCACCGCTGGCTCGGGGCTGNCGGGCGCCGCCCGCCCGCCCTGACCTCTGAGCCCTGGCCCGCGGGCGCCCCCGCTGGCGCGGCGCCGCGGCGAGGGAGCCGCGTTCGGCACCGCGTCCGAGCTGGCCGGAGTGAGTAGGAAGACGGGTTCTCTTCCTCCGAGGGGGCGCAGGGCGGTCGGTGCCCCGTGGGCAGAGCTGGGAACCTCGGGGCCCGGGGCGGCGCGGTCAGCGCGGGGAAGCGGTGCCCCGCGGCTGAGGCGAGGCTGCGCGACGTCCCTGTCAGCGGGCACCGCCGCAGGGCGCGAAGGCGCAAACTGGGAGGGAATGGGTTTATTTACCGGCGGTTTCTCACCTGGGTCTTCAAGGGGGTGCAGAACAAGGTTGCTCTGCAAGTTAGGTGTTGTTTGGAGCTGCGGCTCCCTGGAATGGCCGTTTCTGAGCAGAGCCTCGTTTAACATGGGCACGCTGGAACGCCACAGGATTCGGTGCTTCTGGAAAAGATCCGTGCGTGCTGCTGAGCAGGCTGGGCGAAACGACAGCACGCCAGACTCGCTGGTCACTCGTTTCCTAGGTTGCTATTTTAAATTTAACTTTTAGTATTTTCAAACAAAAAAGGAATGTGAATGAGACTCTTTGAGTGTTAAGGGTATATTAAGAAACATCCGAATAGAGAACTAAACCCAGAGGATGTAGCATGTGTGGGCTGATAGCTAATACTTGATTTTAATACATACTTTGCTTTTGGATTTCATCACTTTTTCATCATCACTGCTTGTTCTTTTGAGAAAATGCTTCAGAGAAGAGAAGCCGCAGACTTAAACCTGGGAAGCAGTACAGCCTTTCCTCAGGGTGCCAGAGCTGGCTTATTTAAACTTTTGAGATGTGTAGTTTGAGCGATATAACCCAGGTATGTTCCCAGTCTATGAAAACACTCTCCATCCGGTTATATAGCATAACACAGCCGTATGCCACTGGGTCCCAAAATGATGCTATGTGTTTAAATTTAGTATTTAAAGATAGCACAACTGAACAAGTCACAGGAATAACTTACATATCACACCAGTAACAGTGTTCTGCTGTTATCAGTACCCTACAGCAGCAGGTGGTGATTTTTTTTTAACGATTATCAGCACATTTTCCTGCAGTGGGAACGCAGCATCTGGCCTCAGCCAGGCCTTCACAATTAATCTGATGAGCTGTGTGTGCTGCTAATGAAATAATAGCAGTCTCCCTCCTGAAAGGGATCACAGCAGCATTTCTGCCTGCTGCCTCCCTCTGTGGCTGCTGGGCCTGCCAGAGAGCAGCGGCTGTGCGTTCCTCCTGTGGGGTGCCGTGGGTGCTGCTGGTCTGTCACGGTATCAGCCTGGTCTTGGCTTTGTGGCCCCACAGTGATAAGTAGCACTAACGAGGATTATTTACATGAATACAAGATTCAACAAGAGTGGCGGACTCTTGCAGGCTGCCAAGTAATACAATTAAGCCAGAACCTATTTATGTTAATTTCCATATAACCCATGAAAGGAGGAGTTTTGTTTAAAATTTCCACAAATTCTGGTTTGAGGAAAAGCTTAGCCATGGACGTTTTCAACCCAGAAAGTGAATGTTTTAGGAAGGAAGCTTTGAGGAGATTTGAAGTCTGTGGATTGTGAAATCTGGAGTGTAATTCTGTTATTTCTCATAGGGAAATTGCATGCTGTGCAATTTGACTGATCCGATGTGTGTGGGGGCCCCGCAGCCGCTGTCCGTGTCCCTGAGGGACCTGGTGTGTGGGGGGCCCTGCCCTGTGAAATCCGCCTCTGGGCTCCAAGCTTGAAGGAAACTGAAATGAAGGGGACGGGGAAGCTGCTCCTGTCATCAGCCGTGGCGGTGCCTGGTTGAGCGCAGGTTCTCAGCACAGCCGCTTTCCCTCCTGCTCCCTTCAGGCCGGGGATCCCCCTGCCTCTAACACCTAAGGGTGCCAATCTGGGGTTTTCTCCTCAATTTTTCAACATTTTTCTCACAAAACAAACAAACAAAGTGTCTGGGAGACTTCTCCCGTCAGTTTGGTGTGCAGCTACGAGCCGGTCGCGGGACAGCGGCAGGCGGCTGCCGTGTGCCCGCCCGGGCGCTGAGGCGGGGCGGGCGGCGGCTCCTGTCAGCGCGGTGGGCGGGCGGCGAGAGGCGGCCCCGCTTCCCGCCTCCCCTCAGAGGGCGGCTGCGCGCCTCCCCCGAGGGGCCGGGCGGCGGCGGCGCGGTGGCACCGGGTTTAGCTCCGTGGCGGCGGGCTCGGGGCTGCGCCTCCCGGTAGGTGCTTTGGCGGAGCGGGGACCGGCACCGGCGGAGGGGTCGGGGCGGCTGTCAGCGGGCTGCGCGCCGGGTGAGGTGCCGCGGGCGTTTTTAGGAAGCGAAAGCAGCCGGAATTGGGGAAAATAAGGAACGGCTTCGTGGCCGGGTGGAATCGCGGGTAGAGTCGTTAAAAGGTAGGTGTTCACGTCGCGGTGACCTGGAAATGGTGGCCTGGTATTTCTGTATTGGGCAGCTCTCCTTCGTTTATGCCTGGAGACCATAGCTTCGTCGGGATACGCTTCCAGGGCAGCGCAGCGAGCCCTTGGGCACACCCAGGTTACAGGTCTGGGTTTGTGTAGCACACCTGGAGGGCCGTGCCAGCTGCCCTGGGACGGGGAAGTGCTCAGCGACGGGCGGCAAGTGTCCCTGACGACTGTTTCTGGGTAATTTTTCAAGTGCCTCAGTGCACGTAACGCGTGGAGTTGATTGACAACTTGAAGTACTGAGTAAATGTTCACAGAAACAATCAGTTATAGTTAATTGTTCAGTGTTTTTAAAATCAAGAATTGAAAGCCAAGTGAAACAACAAAGCTGTTAATGGTAATGGAAGGGCGTTTTAAAGTTAACTTGCAAGTTCCTTTCCTGTCCTTTTATGTTTCAATGTTTTGGCTAGCGTTACCTAGTATTCGTTTGCGTGTTTGGCAGAAGGGTGGACTTGAATCGGGGGGGTCACTCCTGTGCTGTGCCGCTCGCAGCTCTAATAACCTAATTAACAACCATTTGTGCTTGAAGCTGCAGAGTGTTTCCTTGCACAGGGTTTTGAGTCTCAGGGACTTCATACTCTAAACAGGCGCAGATGAACTCTCCCACTCATGTGAATTTTGCATCATTGCATTAGCCAGAGAGTCTGGGACAGCAGTGCGTTATCCCAGCTGTGCTTGCAGCCAAACTGGATGTGGTCTGTCCCACCGCATGTGCAGCGGTGACGCACTGGAAGGGACCTCAGGTATGGGCTTCTCGTTGGAAGGGCCGTAGTTGGCAACACTGGGTTTGCCAGAGGTACCCAGTGAGTTGAGCCTTTTATTTTATTTTTTTTTAAACCTTGTTTTTTTTGTCGTAGCTCTTACCTTGACTCACTGAACCTGTTTTCTTGTCAGTGCCCAGTGCAGATGGGAATGGGTGCTTGCTTCACAGGGACTGGTTAAGTGCTTTGGAAGTGCAGTAGTTCTGTAATGTGCTGCAGGACGTTAATGTAGCAGTGGGGTTGATCTGGAATGCCTTACATAGCTTTGTCTGTAGTTCCTAATGATTAACAACAGCTATACTTTGTAAGGTGCACAGCCTTTAGAGTTGCTTAGGTTAAATTTCAGATTTGTAATTTAGAAGAAGGTTAATCTAAAAATACCAATTTCTCCTTCCAGAAGAACCTGCTTGTTGCTGTTACAGGTATCCTGCTTGGCAGCTTCAGCTGATGTGCTATTAAACCAAAAGGGATTTGGTATTATACCTGGGACAGGGGGCGGACACTTGCTTTAATGCCGACCCTGCAAAAGAAGTTGGACTTCCTCTGTCCGAGGGCAGCCCCTGTTCCCGTCCTGTGCTAAAGCAGTGCAGAGGACTGTGTCTGAACTGGGACAGCCCCAGAGAAGTAGCTGGGGATGCTCCAGTCCTGCCTTCTGTTGTGGCTAGAGCCTTCCTATCCCTCACCTCCTTGGGATGAATTAAAGCAGGTTTCCATGCTGAGGCTGCTGCGGTGTCTCACTCAAGGGTCCTGCAAAACCAGCAGCATTTCATAACAACAGACACCATACAAAAATAAGCGGTGTATTACCAGCACTGTGATGTGAATTTTCCCCTCTGGTTATGCGTTTGCATATGCACTATGTTTGGCAACATAATATATTGTCCTTGCAACTCATCTTCCCCTGCTCGTAGGGAGGCTGTTGAATATAATGGCAAGAGAAAGAAAAAACTCTTCCGATAAACACTGGAAAAGCCCCAGATTAATAGAGACATGAACAAATTTAATAATTATCTGTATTTTAAATTTGCTTCGTTTTTAATCACATAGTACAAGGTTGGTTTTGAAAAAAAAGGAACAAATTTTCAAAATGGAATGGAGTTGGTAGTTTAAATTACAGGTTAGGTATGATAATGCAGGTTTGTGGGCTAGGTTCAGTGCAGTGTGATTGTCTTTGCTGCATAGCCCAAGGAAAGCTTCTGTCGTGGATATCAGAGACTAAATGATCGAAGCATAGCAGCAATAATAACGGGGGTTCCTACCTAGTATGGGCTTATGCCGTAATGCAACAGCACAGAATGTAAGCCTTGGAATGAAGCTCAGGCTTTTTTGTAGGATATTTGGTCAAATAAACTGTGAGGTTTAGAGCAGTGCTTGTGTAGTTGCGGTTTGGTTATTGAATTCTGTTCTAAAGAGCATGTTACACAAGGACAATTTTTAGTAAATACACTTCCAAAGTAAACACAAGTCCTTTACAAGAAACATGGTTCCAAGAAAAACTGAGAGGTTTTTATGAACACTGTTAGCTTTAAATACAAGATGATTTCTGCAGTGATGTTCCATTTACACAGCAAGTCACTGAGATCATGAATGTTTGCAATCTCTGCTGCATAAAACAGCATTCCTGTTGCTGCTGCTTCTCAGACATTCAGGATCTGGTGGTTCTGCTGGTGTGTTTGACTGCAGCAGTAGAAATGAGTGCAGGACAGCAGCCGTGAGCCACGGTGCTAGTCCAGTGCAGCAGCATATCCTGGAGCCAGCCTCGTGCCTGAAGCGTCACTTTACATCTGTTTGTGCATGCTGGCATTCGCACACGTTGTTCTCAAATACCTCAGACTCCGGTAAGACAATCCCAGTAAAAAGGCAGTGGCAACTGAGGGTGCCTTCCCCTTCCAGCAGTGTGCTGCTGCCTCATTCCAGAAATGACTGCTCTCACATGGTCGTTGTGAGAAAGATTATACGAGTGCTCCAATGCTGCTTCAGTGCGAAGTCAGCTGAGTTACTTCAGACCTCCTTCAGCAGTGGCTTGCTGTAGCTGACGCTGCCCAAGGCAGATGGAGTGCCTGTGTTAGGTGTGCTGCTGGCTAAGCTGTGGGAGCACTGCCTCCGTCAGTAGGGCAGTAACCAACACCGTAACGTTGCTGGTGGAGACTTAATCGTGGCTTCTGCAGTGACCGTCTGTCGGTAGCAGTGCTGTGAGGTCTGCAGCTATGAACGCTGCTGTGGAGTTGTATTAATCTGGTACTATTTTGTGTGGATGGAAGGGCACAGGGCTGAGGAATAGCAGTGAAACAAAGCCGAAAACCTTGTTCTGCAGTTGTCCTTTTTAGGCTAGCTTCGTGAAAATCCCTGATTGAGCTGGTTGGGTGAAGTTACTCTAGAATTAAGTGATTGATCAGACACTTAGAAGTGTCTGCTTTAAGTTGTGTGCTATTGCACAGCCAACATCAGGGCTACATTTTGAAAATGCTAACTAACCTTTTACTTGGTGCGTATATTTTCAAAGTATGCAGGTAGACTTCCATCTCTTCCGAGGGCTTTGATTATTCCTATGTCTCATTTTTCCAGCTTGTAAAACACGATACTTCTGTTAGACTGATGTCGGTGGGAAGGTTGATGCTTACGTAATACCGAGAACAAATCAAGTGTGATGTACTGTAAGCTCAGATCCCTGTCGTTTTCAGAACTCCAGGGCCGAAAGGATTTTGATTTATATATCATGTGAAACAAACAAAGATATGCTGCTTTGTGTAGTTCACTTTTGCCCTCTAATCAAGATCGAAACCGACAGACCTGACAGTAATGTACTCACAGCATCCATCCAAACTGCCAGCAAATATTTATTTAAACTCAGCTAAATCTGTGTGAAGATTTGGATGATTATTGCATTCATCTAATCCCTTCCTGTTTTTCAAGCAGCAGAGCGATGTGAATAATTAAAGCTAAAAGGAAGAGAAAATTCTTGCTATATAGGAGACAGAGGAAATATTCCCTTTAATTTGAGTAGGCCTGGAAGCTTGTGCTGCTGGTTTCTGCCTGCTTCACAGAGAATACCCTTAAGCGCTGACAGTGGTTTAAGAACCATGATGTGGTTTGTAAACCAGCTGTATTATTTTTAAGGAGAAGGATGTATGGTAAAATGAAGGAGTAGTCCAGCCCTCCTGGAGGGTCTCAGCTGCGTGCCCGCAGTTCGCACAGGACCGGGTGGTGTGGAAGGATCTGTGCCGTTTTGGTGCCCACGGGGTTCCTGCCCAGGCCCTGCATTCTCCTGGGCAGTTTCAGCGACTTGGATTGTTCTTTGCTGTCAGTTTGGTCGTGGTCGGATTTGCTGACTGACCTCAGCACTGAATAGCTGATAAAAACGCAACAGCAAACCGTGGGGCGACCTGGAAAGCTTCAAGCAGGGTATGTTCCTGAGGGAATCGGTCCTATGTTGTACTCCTGATAAAAGAAACAAATAACACAAGTGTGGGGCACAGGGGTGGTTCCACTTCAGTCTGTTTATTCTCTTCAGTGTGGTCTGAGCTTTTGATGTGACTGGGTATTACAGTTGTTACAGGCAGCCATTAAATTTGGCAAAGGCAGGTGTCATCCACAGGAGACTTCAGGAAATGGCTCTGATACCTGGAGTTAGTGCAGTTAATGAGAACAGTGTTTCAGTAAATATGAAAAACTTAAGAGTGTAAAATCCTCCCTACCAGCAATTAGAAAAACATGGAAACAGGGGCAGATGGCTGTTCTGTGCAGGTTTCTTTGCTCGTTACTTTGGAGCAGCTGGTATTAGATGAATCATGGATGTGCTCCAGTCTGGCTGTTCCTACTTTCCTCGATAGCTGGACACCTCCATAGCCATGTACTTGATAGTGTGAGTGGGCGCGGCAGGAAAAGAACAAGAGTTTGAAGGAAAAAGGGCACTTTAAGAGCAAATGTGTCAGCTAAACGAGCCCTTGCACAGAAGGGGTGATGTTGCTGTACTCTGGGGCATCGCAGCCACCTGCCCCCTTTGTTCTAGGGGCCTTGCTGAAGCTGCCTTGCAGGACAGAAGGGAGAAATGTTACAGGCCTAAAAACCGGCAAGCTCTTCTCTCTGAAAGTCAGCGCTGGTGTCCTGCGGCCGGAGGCTCTGCTTGCCCTGCTCTTGTTCTGCAATTCCAGCGGCACAAGCCAGGGCTCAGCACCCTCCTGCGGCTCCCCGGGGTGCGTCCCCATCTCTGGCCCCGCAGGCTGGAGAGGACTCCCCACGTGGGAGTGGGGGCAAGGGCCTGTGGCACCAGGGCTGCGAATGGCAAAGGATGGAAGCCTGTTTGCATCGGTACGGCTGGTAATGCGTGGAGGAGCAGAGCTTGTTTCTGCTTCAGTTCTGCTGAATCATCATCGCTGCTTCTTGGGCAGAGGCTGCTGGGCATGTTCCCGTGGTGAGATCGCCAGTGGAACCTGAGCTCCAGGAAAAATACTCTCATGACTCACTTATCTTTTTTTTATACTACGTCTGGTGCACCAATTGGGCTGTACAGTGCCTGTACTCTGTCTCCCTGGAAGTGGTGTCAGTAATTTGGAAAAGCCACAGTAAGATGGGCACTTTTGCAGAGCTGCTGTTTTGATACCAATGTGGAACTCCCCATATTTTTTTTTAATCTAACATAATTTAATGTGTCAGAAGGCCTCAATCAAATATGTACCTAGAATGTCATCTTCTGGGCTTAGAAATAGTTGAGCAGGTTTGTCTGCATTACATGGCTAATATATATATGTATTTTTTAAACTTTCACTTTGTTTAGTTCAGTTTAGAGCTAGGACCCAGAAGAAGCCAAACGTTACCTATTCTGCTCTCTTAGAATTGAGGAAGTTACTAAAAAGTTGAAATAACCGAGCTTTCTAACCTCTTTTTGTTAATCATGAGAACCACTAAACAAGGAGAATATTTTTTTGATTTCAGCTCTGTGTGATGGAAATAGACCAGTTGTAATTTTAGCTGGTGCCTGACCTGTGTGAAACAGATGATGAAATGCTGGACTATGGGAATTTACTGCAGGCTGATTCCCAGCCCCAGCAATGGTGGATTGTGCTCTCCCCACAGATCTTATGAGTCTGAAATCCTGTGTGCTTCAAATTGTCTTCTATTCCACTGACTGCAGTTACCTGGATTGTTGAAATAATGCAAATCATTAGAAAGAATTAACCCAAGTGGGCTGTAGCCTCCTTGGAGAAACGTGCTTATTGCATTAGGGAGCTGCAGAAGCACTGGGAGCAGGGAGGGGATAATCACATAGTTATGGCAAATTTAAACCTGTGAGAGGACATCGTAAGCCTTTAAAATGTTTTTTTTTTTTTTTTGCCATATACCAATTGCTATTGATTATACAAGCAGCTGGATTTATCTGTACCTTTCAAATAAAAGAAAATGTAGCAGGATCTGTTCTTGTAGACTTCCCTAAATAAATTACTCCTTTTATCCTTTTCTCCCTATATTGTCGTTTGGAAGCCCTTACTTTGGTGATGATTGTTGCAGGTGAATATATGTTGCAGGAGATAAATGTGCATATAGGGATCACTGTGATGGCAGTACTTAGAAGACTGATAAATCTTCATTAAATTCAGCAGGCAGGAAAAATGGGCAGCCAGGAATCTCACGAAGTTCAGCAAAGGGAAGTGCAAAGTCCTGCCCCTGGGGGAACAACCATGTAGCGTTCAAGGCAAAACTCCCTCGAGTTACTAAGACCAGTGTTGTGAAACTCAACATTTCAGAGAACGAAGAATGAAACCATTCAGAGGATGAGACAGGAATGTTAACGAACGTCAGCCGTAGGCAGCAGGTGGTGTTTGCAGTCCTTCAGACTTTACAGTATTATTCTCTGCCTGGTTATCTTATTTAATCCTGTAGCAATTTAAAAACCAAGTGCCTTCTGGAAATGCAGATCTAGCACTGAGGAGATCAAAACCACATGTAGGTACTCGGGGATCATTTTTATAGAGCCATATGCAAATTTGATTTTTTTTTTGTCGGTGTGCTGACATCAGGTTCGTGCATGGTTTGTTCTTTTAATAATAGCCCATTCTTTTTTTTTCTCTCCTACCCAGCTTCTTCCCTCCATTTGCATGTGCATTGGAATAGTGGCTGCCTTAATCATTGCGGGACTTAAAGCGACCTCCCACAAACATGGCAGACGAGGACCTTATTTTTCGTATGGAAGGGATTGATAATGCTAGATCGACTAAAGTGAACTCTGGAAATTATCTTGATGCTGATAGTGATGATGAAGACAATTATTATATCTGTCCAATAACCGATGATCCAGTTTCTAATAAGTCTGCCAGTATCAAAGTTGACAATTATTATAACAACTTAGCAAAAACTGAACAGTACAGTTCCAGCTCTTCTCCTAGAAACTCGTTTAGCTTTAAGGTAAGTACCAACTCCAGCCTTCAGTAAGATTTTGATTTTACTTAGTTGGCATGAGAAAGAAATATTCTCTAACTGCTTCATTTCTTTTAACTAATGCTTTTCAATAAAAATAAATAAATCTGTTTTTCTTCCCAGACCTGCAGTTAATTCCGTTAAGCCAGTAGTCTGACACTGCCATTGAATTGCTTACTGTCCCTTTTAGTTCAGTGAGAGATCTTTGCCTGCAGAGGCAGCAGAATCCAGGTGAAAAATTCACCGACATTGTGATCAAACCACTAAAAAAACAACACATTGATTGGGAGATTTAAAAGATAATACTTGTTGTAAGCTAAATTGGGGCCTGTCAGAAGATACTTTATTTTGGATTTTGCCAACCAAGTTAACAATCCACAGTATTTTTATTTGGACAAATGAAAGTATAAATGATAAAATGTCTTTAGGTTATAGTTGCTTCTTAGAGAGCTTTTGACATGCTGACTCCTGTGCAGGGGCACGAAGTGTCGCACTGGCAGTAGCTCCTGACAGTGTACTGGAGCAGTATCTGACCTTTCCAAAGTGAATAGCAGTCACAGCATTGCAGAGAGGTCGAAGGGCCATAGTCAGTGCTTCCTTGGCAGTCTGTCCTGTCCTGCTCTGCTGCCTTTGCACAGATCGGGCCAGGCAAAGGGAGGAGAACCCGCAGGAGATAAAGCCTCAAAAACACACGTGACGTTCACTGTATAGGTTAGATACCCTAAGAGTGCACTGTTCATGCTCAACTGGCATGTCCCTCAGGTTTTCTCTAGACTAAGATTATAATAATAAATGTATTAATAAAATATTAAAATATTAACATTGTTTATCTAATAGATACTCTGAGATCTTGGTTATGCCTAATGCATGCTTTATTTCTGGAGAGATGCCAGAGGGTTTATTACAGTCAGCTAACATACTAAATAACACATTAAAAGTGAAACTGTTTTATCTGCAGTAAGATTTTTACCAAAGCTAGTTAATAAAAGCATTACAATGCACGTATTCCTAAGGAAGGTGAGGACTAAAAGTTTAGTATAGACAAGGGGACAGATTTTAATGTATGCTATGCTAAGCAAGTTAAGACCTGCAGGGAGTTTAGCCTTTAATTAGTTTAATACTCAACACCTGCCTCTAGGTTTGTGGAGTATAGCCGAGTCATGTGGCCAGAGATGAAACTGATAAGGACTTAAGAAACTGCAATTGTTTCCTCTTTCCTAAGCTATCATGCTGCTTCTGCTGGAAGCTCAAGTCCTGCTGCTGGGGTAGAAGAATGTAGTATGTGCCTATGCTTTGGGCTTTGCGAGACCTGCTTTGGTATCTTAGCTCGTGTCACAGATAAAATGCATTGGGTTCAGATGTGGAGCAGGCAAGTCTCCATATGCTGCTCAAGTCACAGAAATGGTGACTTCCAGTGCAGAGTGAAGCAGCCAGCCAGGACTGACAGCATCTTAAATCACCACAGCCTGGTCTGGTGAGAATCCTCCTATCAGACCCCAAAGCTGATGACTGAGTGGGCAATTGCTAATGAGACACAGATGGAAGAGTTACTACTAACTCTGCCTTTAAACAGGCCTCAGCAATGTTTAATTAGCTAGTTATTGAGCAAGACCCTTTAAACTCATGTTTGCCAATAAAAAATTGCTGACTTACCTGAACAGGTTTGTTCACAAATGTTCTAAGAATTAACTTAAATTAGGAATTAAAGCAAAGAGTGGCTTTTAAGTGGAAAAACCTTTTTCTTTTTTTTTTAATTAACAAAGAGAGAGGAGACTATTTGTCAATCAATTGTCTTATCACATGTATTTTCCTACTTTTATGTTTCTCATGCATCCTATAGAATGACACACAGCATCGCTCTAAGCACGGCTCTGTGGTTGACCGTAGTCGGGTAGGTTAAAACAAAATATGAACACCATATATAATAGATGCATTAAGTTTTTTTTTCCCCTTTTATGGCCCTTTTTGTACATTATTTTGTCTGAAAGAGCTCCTTGCCTCAGCCCGTAAGTCACCAAGATGACAATATGCTAATTTCTTCTTTCTTATGCTGAGCACAGTTTGTAATACCCAAGGCCCCCAAAACTTTTTCCTCCTTTGTATTGCTCTATTGCTAATGGTCTTTATGCCTACACTGCCAGCGTATGTTGTTAGTTACAAAAAGTTAAGTCAAAACAGTAAAAGTGAATTAATGTCGTTTACATGTGACTTATTGTTATTTGTAGCATGTTAGACATTTTTGAAAGTTAGTTTTTGCAAATTATGTTCAGTATATACTAGACCAGATTCTGTTCTCAGTGACTTTATGATGGTGCAAATTGAACTGAAACCTGATACTGTATGTTTCTGATCTATTTCGTTATACTTGAAACTACAAAATATCAGGGTGGTCTTCTGTACCAAATACAGAAAAGGGAAAAGAAAATTATGGAGGAAGTCTGTCGTGTCCTGCTCTAAATACTGCTTTGGGAGTTTGTGTAGTTGCACATACTTGTAACGTTGGGATCCTGATGTACTCTAGAAATTGTCATTGTTGTAGGCTGCTGCTGGTTGTAAATAACCTGCCAGTTCGTATCTTCTTCAGGAAACCTGGAAACATGCTATTGAGAAAGCTAAGCACATGCCTGATCCATGGGCAGAATTTCATCTTGAGGACATTGAGACAGAACACGCCATTCGCTACAGGTCTGTAGGTCTTTCTGCTCTTAATGCTGAAATGAAACAGAATCTGATGTTTTATGCAAGGGCTGTGGTATAGAATATGTGTAATTACATTGGTGAAGGCCTTTCAATAATGTCCAAAATGAGTGTGTCTTAACTGAATCTCCCAGGAATATGTAAATACCGCACACTGTCAAAAAATAAACCTTTCAGCAAACCAGTATCGCGTTCTTTTTCTCTCCCACCTTAGTATCTGAATTTTGCCATACAGACAGGAAACGAGGCTAAAAAGTATTTTCTGGTTGATTTATTAATTCTGTAAACTTAATCTAATAAGGAAATAAATTCCAATAAAGAGGCAAAGTACTTAAAATTTAAATAGTTTAGAAAATAACGACATAACACTCTGTGCCTTTCCCAGAATAGCATTTTCACTGTTGCCTATCCATGCAGTATTGCTGCATGTGGCTGGAATTTAAATCCTTATAAAGCCCAGAATAGCTCAGCATAGTGTACGTGCTGAAACCGAGTCTGGCCCATGAACTATTCTCAGTGCTTTAGCACAGGCTTTGCCAAAACATTTACCCTACTGACACAGGTTTCTGGGTGGAACGGGTAGGAGTTAGAGGCCAGTTAATTACCCCTTAGCATCAGTGTTTGGGGAGGCCACCCTTCCCATCACATGACACTGTCACGCAGTGCTCTTCTTCCCCATAGACTGCATCTGGCCCTGGTCAGCCACACAGTCCTGAAATAGTTTGCATATTTTAAAATAAATGAAGTGATAGTACTGGTTTAGGGCTACTCAAATATCCCGTTACAAAGAGATGGCTCTAATATTTGCGTTTCCATCTCTCTTTTGCCTGTTGCAGACTGGGGTGATGCAGAATACACAAGGTGTATCTCTGGGGTGTCTGCATGCATGAAGTGCTTGGTGCAGGGTGGGGGAGTCGGCTGGAAACAATCATGTGTTGGTGACTCAGCCGCTGTGGTTCTCTGTTTTGCTTTTACTGTATTGGGAGTTAAGGGGGTGGGGAGAAACCAGAGTCGTCGATTGTACTCTGTTACCATGGGGTTGTGCAGAGGCTTGCTGCTCTCGTGGTGCAGTGTTGTGCAGTTTTTGGCCCCTCTGCTTTTCAGAGCCATAGCCAGTGCCGCATTCTGCTCACATCCTTGACAATCCCGTGGCAGCTCCCATGCCAGAACCAGGTTTATTTAAGCTTGGGGGCCACAACCTGCCCAGTGCGTAGAAGTTGGTAAGGCTGTTCCTGCCCCCAGTGTGCTGCCTAGGCATCACAGAGGAGACTTAATACCAAAGGAGATGATTTGTAGTGTTGCAGAAGTTTAGCTTCTGTAGCAGAGTCTGTTCATCATCCATAGGATTCAGTATGTCCCTTTGAAGAGCTATAAATATTTCTTCTTTCCCACCTGAAGAACTAACCACGTCAGGAGGGCAGAAGACTAGAAGTTGTGTAGAGTGGCAGCAGGACTTCTAAGCAGTGAATTAGAGATGAAGGATAGGTGCTGGGGATGGGAGGGTTTGGGTTCCCTGTGCATTCTGTTTAAGAGGCACAACTGCTGATTTTGCAGGTACAATGCAGTTACTGGGACCTGGGTTGAAGATGAAGTACTCATCAAGATGGCTTCACAAGTAAGATCACACAGTCCTTCATGTTTATTAGCAGTCAAATTTGTCGTTTCCTTCTTATTACTGACTAGTGGCAGCAATGCATTTTTCTCTGTACAAAAGCTTTGATTCTTCTTTTCTCCTACATCCTCTCTTTTCTATTTTGGCTCATCCATTATGTTCTGGTATCCCGGCAGTCTCTTCTCCTCAGAATAGAATAGAACATGGAGCCAGCCCTTCCCCATCAGCAAGATAAGAGGCATTTGTTTCTTTCCCAGAGATGTCTCTCCCTGAGATGTCTCAGCCCTCCCATTTCCTGCTGGCTTCATCTGCCTGCCTGGCAATGGGCCTACTGTTTTGTGCACTTCCAAATAATTTCTGTTCTTAGGATGAAAACAGACTGAAGTTTTGGGATGTGAGGGCAGAAGCTAGCGGCGCTTTCCAGTTAAATCATGGGATTGGTGTGTTGGAGTCACCTTCTTATGTGCTACTGATGTAGTCATCTGATGTCTGGGGAGGTGTTGCTCTGTGTGGCGCATCCTGTATGGAAGCCAAAACGAGGAGGCCTTGAGGTCTGAAGCCAGTTCACAACAGAGCAGATTCCAAACTGGAGAGAGAATTTAAATCTTTAAATCTTTAAAAGACAATTTCTGCTTGATAGGATATTCAGGAAAGAGGTTTATTCCCAATGTCTTTTCCCCCAAATTCCTGCTTTAAATGGCTTGTGGGCTTTCAGTTTTCCTTAACGGTAGAGATATGGTATAGAGCCTGTTTGAGAGCTGCTTTTTCCAGGGTATAAAGGGGGAGGACATGGTTGTGTCTCTTACTGGTTAGAAATTAACTTTGTGGAAATGACAATGATGGTTTTTTGTTTTTTCTTTTCCCTAGCCCTTTGGCCGTGGAGCAATGCGAGAATGTTTCAGAACGTAAGTGTTTGGTAACTTTATCTTTAGTGCACTATTTTCTTCTGTGGTGACTGGAACTTCTCATAGAGGTGGAAATTATGTAAAGTGCAGCTCCCCATTAGCTCCCTGCTGTGCATTTCTAAAAGGCACAGCTGAGGGACTTACTCCTCCAGTGACTCCATCTGCAGCACAGGGAGTAGGGTTCAGAAAGCAGAGCATTCTCGTAAGGGAAACACAAGTAAGTGCGATCCAGGCATCCAGTGAGCTTGCTTTGGAAAGCCAATCCATAGCCTTTACTGGAACCACAGTGGGATAACATGAAATCATGCCCAGTTCCAGCAAGTATAATCAGCCTTTCAATTAGCAATTCATAAATTAATGCTATTTCTACCATCTCTTGGAGGCAAAATACTCATAAAAGTACAGAAGCAGCAGCTTTGTTTCATTTTTCTTGGGTTCCTAGCGTGCTACAATGTCTTTGAATTTGGTATGAGACTGTAAGCATGTGCTGTCTGAAGGCCAGCTTCAGGCCCATATTTAGGCATAGAAAAAGGGGAAGAATAGTTGAGATCATGCAATCTCAACTCAGAAGGCCTTCCTCGGTAAAGAAGGCTATTCTTCCAGAGTTTACTTTGGATCACGTACCAGAGTCATCCTGTTCTGAGTAAGGCAGGGCTTGAACACTAATAATTATTCTTTCCAGAACAGTAAAGTGTGGGAGAAGACAGAGGAGGATCTTTTCTTTCCTCAGAGAGTGTTAGGAAATATGGCTGTGGGCATCTAGCTATAAATTGGTTTGTGCTAGTAGAGTATTCCACACTTTCCAGGCTCTGGAAATGAATGTTACCTGGAAAATGCGTGTGTGTGCGTTTAAGCTGCCTTCTCCCCCCTCTTTCCAGCTGCAGAAGCCAGAGGAATTGCATTTCATGTCTGGTTTCACTTCTGGGAAGAGAAATTCCTGAATGACAGAAGAAATTCAGGAATTGAACTTGAGGAAAAAGGGTGCAAAGTAACCCCTCAGTCCTTCAGTTTTGTATTTCAGTCTCAGTTTGTGCTGGTGGCTCTGTTCTTGCAAAGCCAGATAGATAGCAGCAGTAAAAGAAGCCTGGGAAGTAACAAATCTTAGTCTGCTGACATTGCTGCTGACATTGCTTTCAGCTCTTGTTTCTGAATGACCAAATCCCATGTTAGAGAATATCTTGGGTAGTGACACAGACAGAAATTTATCTTTGCGGCTTAATCTATTGTACAAAGAAGGTACAACTTGTGTGTCAGCTTCCTACTCCTGAATCTTCCATAATGTGCAGTGGTGCACTGATATTTCCCATCTGGAGCTCTCTTCTAGATTTTCGCAACTCTGCAAGTCTTTAGTCATTATAGCAACAGCATTAGCTGCACTTGGCTCAATGAACTTCAGAGAGTGTTGGCTTTAGAAGAGCATATGAGCTGGCTTGTTTTATGCAGAGAAATTTGTTTCTTCAGAGAACTGGAAAGGTTTCAAATCCTAGCTGTAATTCTTACCTCATTTGTTCCTTCTTTCCAAGGCCTCTGTTACAGTGGCTGTCTGTCCCTGCAGGAGGACAGACAATCTGGACTTGCTTTTCCTTCGGAGCCTCTGTGCACTTCTACCTCTGTACCAAGGTCTTGGGAGTGAGAGAGGGAAGGAAGGAGTGGGAGGGCTGGGAGTTTGCTGCTACTTAGTTCTCAAAATGTTCGATTTGCCATGGCACCAAGAAAGACTCAGAGAACCATTGCTTGTTACTGAGCAGAGTATGAGAACTGCTTGGTAGCCAGCCATGCCTTACTCTAGATACTCTTTTTCATATGCCTCTCCCTTCAGAGTGTCTTGACATTGCTGGGGTTGGCAGCAATGTGCTGCCACGGGAGAGGGGTTTTCATACCTTTTTTGCCATCTTCTCCATTGAATTAAGTCACTTGGGCGGGGTGCTTTCCTCCTTTCCCTCTGTGTCCCATGTACATGGATGTGGCTGCTCTAGAAAAGAAAACTGTGACTGCTTTGAAATTCTTGGTAACATTTTTTTCCCTATTTGACTTGAATGTTGGCATCTTCTACAACCACTGCTTAATCCACTTTTTGGCAGCCATCAGATCCTCTGACAGTCTTTTTTTCTTTGCTCTTGAGGGATCTGTGGATTAAAGATTTTCATATCAACAAAAGTTAAAATCGGAGGAAAAACTGTAATCTGCGGTTTTCTTTCTGGGAACACTGGGGATACTGAGTAGTTGTCACCCCTGTGTGTTGAGAAAGCAGCATTTTGCTCTTCTTGCAGGAGAGGTTTGTCTCCTCTCAGTTCTTGTTTGAAATGCCACTCCTTGTTCGTTTCTACATAAAATAATTGTTGGCTGTAGAACAGGGCATTGAGATGGCACCAACCCCCTTTTTTTTGGGGGGGGGTGTGTGAGGAAGGAAAAGAAGTCGGAAAAGGAGGAAGTTCAGAGTAAAAGCAGCAGTCAAATGAAACAGGCACTTTGGCAAGTCCCAGCCATTCATATGGGGTGTTACTTTTGCCCCCTTGCTTTGCTTTTTGTATAGAATACCTGGTACATGATGTAAGATCCACTCCAGACTGAGGGTGATCCTGATCCCATGGCCTGGCTTTGTCAATGGAGACAAAGAAAAGGGAAAGATTGAATTAAAATTATTGGTTTTCTTTTCATCAGAAATTGATTTGTCTTTCAGGAAAAAGCTGTCCAACTTCTTACACACTCAGAACTGGAAAGGTGCCTATAACTATGTTGCCAAGCATTACATAGAGAGCGTAGGCAGGGAGGTGTATTTTGAGGATGTCCGACTTCAGATGGAAGCAAAACTCTGGGGAGAAGAGTACAACCGGCACAAACCACCAAAACAGGTAGAGTCGAAGATCTTTGCTATGCAAAATCTTTGCTATGCAAAATTTTACGCTATGCAAAAATTCAGTCTTGCCTTCTATTAGATAGTTTTCAAATGTATTTAGAGGTGATTAGTTGTTCATGTTCTATTGAATTTAATTGCTGAGATAGTCTTCTGCACTACTGTGTTTTCCATTAAATGGTAGTTGTTTTTAATGAAGTAAATGCAGAAATTGCTTTCCATGTCCAAAATTAGTCACTGTGTGCTTGTGAATGTCTGACCGTTCTCAGCTGTTGACTGCAGACCAAAATCAGATGGTGTTTGCGTTGCTCTTTTCAATATTTGCCCAGCTGCTTTTCAGATAACCAGAGATGTGACAGTATTTATTGCCAGCAGCAGTCTCAGCAAGCACTTAACTGTTAGTGCTCCAGTGAGGTAGATGCTTAAGTCTTGTAAACCTATTTGGACACCTCACTAGCATTGATTTCAAGAAGAACGGGGAAGCTGGGTAACTTTATGAAGCTGTTCAAATGCAGATTTCTGAGGAGTGGTCAAGAACTCTTCAAAAAAGGAAGATACTGTGATTTTTGTCTCCTTTAGGTGTCTCAGTGACAATACCAGCACATTGTGCTAAGTGAAAATCATTAAGGTGTATGAAACTCCCAGGTGGATGGAGTATCAGACCAGGCTTAGGGTATCGAAAGAAGTTCTCATCCTGTTTGCAAGGGATGTGCATAAACCCATAAGATTTGGGAAGACGGGTTCCACTGTTTTGCTGGTCGTATTTCTGGGGTCCTTGCTAACCATTTTGTACAGTCTTGTACATGTGGCCAACATAGCTTTGCACTTTTCCATGGTGGTGAGTTGGATAGCTGCTGGCCAAGCTGGTCTTTGTGTCCTGGACAAGACCACCTCCAGCAGCAATTGTCTTGTTAATAGACAAGAATTAAAATGCGAGGATGAAGGACTGCAACTGTCATGCATTCCCAGCCAGTAGCTCCTCTTTGTTCAGCGTGTCCATGGTATGTATCAGTGTAGATAAACTGCTCTGATGTGCTGCTGGTAGTGAATGCCTGGCTTTATTGTGGCTTCAGTTGAGTGGAAGAAAGGATTGGAAGGGTACTGTGCTTGTACTGTGGGAACTTGGATCCTGCTCTTGGCTCTACCACAGACTGCATGTGATGTGTGAGATGTGATAGGATGCTTGGGTCAAAATGTGTGCTTCAGTGTGGGGGCTTTAACAACTTGATAGCCAAAACTAGTAAGTGCTTCTGAATAGGTGGACTATGTGCATTCCATACAAGGGTTAATAACTAACTGTCTCACAGTGGGAAGATGAGGTATAGGGTGGAGAGCACAGAGAGGAATCTAGAGAAGTTTTAAATGCCACGTGAGAAAGATGTAAATCTGAGAGTTATGATGCTTTCTCCTTTAGGAACGTGTCTGAGGCAGAGGGAGGAGGTGGGGCAAGATACAGAAATGTCTGCACGGTAGAAGGTCTTCAGTGCTTCTTTGAGGAGGCATTTCTACAAGTTGTGCAGTAGTTACTGTCTGTTTTGCTGTCTGAGTATAGACTCTTTGCTGTGTACTCCTAAGGTACCCAAAGAAAGAAAATAGAAAATCAACATTTGCTAAGAATTTTTCAGTGGGATTTTTTGCAGAAATGGGCTGTGTTGAAGCGACTGCTCTTTATTTATGAAATTCTCCTGATTACCTAAGAAGCACATGACTCTTCTTCCACCCCCTTGTTAAACAGGCAGATCTTGGCAATTGTTTGGCTTCTTTGCTGGCAAAGTTTTCACAGCTGGAGCATTCACACACATTGATCTGAAGACAGTATTCTGTTAGTCATTGTTTATTTTTCTTCCCTTCCCAGGTGGATATAGTACAGACTTGTATTATTGAAATGAAGAACAGACCTGGAAAGCCTCTCTTTCATCTGGAACATTACATTGAGGGCAAATATATCAAATACAACTCAAATTCTGGATTTGTGCGAGATGACAACATTCGTCTTACTCCGCAAGTGAGGTTTTAACACTTTCCATAAAGTCTGCTGCAAGCAATTTGTTGGCTCTGTCCAGAGGTCTTGCTTTACTGCCAAGAAAGGAAGCTGCAGGCTTTCCAGTACAATGCCACATTAATTTCTTTTTGCAGTATGTCTTCCCCTTACTTGGTGTCTGCTTTATCAAGTGCTGAGCGCTTCTTTATTGCGTTTCAGTGTCTGTTGATATTTGGTTGAGTTGAACATGGTTAATACTCTGGAAACTGTAAGCCCTTTGCCTCTAGTTATAATTACAGGCATCAAAATTCTTCAAATTCTCTTCAAATTAGGGCAGGGAGGGAGACCTCTTGTGTTATGTACTAAATAGTCTGCTGTTACCTCAGAGTAATAGACAAAAGGAGGCGGCAGATATCTAACTCATGTAAATAAACGTGGCACATTTGCATATAGGCACTTTTTTTTTCAGGTACAGCCTCTGAGTGGGTGAATCTGAGATTGCTTATAGAAATACAGCTACAGATTTCAAGCGATTGGGAATTCTTGCATTTCAGAGAGCTTTTTAAAATAGTGACAAAGAATGCAAAGTGGTCAGCATAGCAGAGGAGTGTTTTACTGGGAGTTGAGGGTTATGTTATTTTCATTTTTTCCCCTATTTTTAAGGTATTTGTATGATGCTTAATATAAGCAGAACATTTATGTTTGGTGCTATGCTTTCACAGGTTGGGAACAAAGTGTTCTGTGAGACTTGCTACACTTAGTGTTTGTCTATCACCACCAGTAACCTCCCCCAGGCCTGGCAGCGCTGTTTTGGAGGCCTTCCCAGAAGATCCTAATGTCTCAGCTTTATGCCAAAGAGAAGGGCTTTTTTACTTGATTCTTGGAACGCAGCATTTAAAGAGTACAAACGTACATTTCACTATCTGTTACACGATTGTAGAGCCACATAGTGGAAGGAAATTCTGGGGGATACAAAATGTGGCTTTGCCTGTTGGCAGAAGGAAGCAGTGTCTGAGGGCTGCAGAGCTTGGAGATTCACAGGCACAGCTAGGATGTTTATGCAGAAGTGCTTCTGCACTGGCTCCAGAGCCCCCTGTTATTCCTTCCACCTCCTGCTTCTTAAGGTGAAGACTGTAGTGGAAAACAGGATATCAGGTACTGGAGGGAGGAATAAAGCAGTCCCCACTGCATGTTCCTATTGCTGCTCTTCACCCTACCTCCTTCAGCCTGTCTCTGAGTGGGGCCAGGCTGGAGAAGCAATGCCATGGAGGCAACAGATGCATGCTCCTTTGTGTTCAGTAGATGTGTCTGAAATTTTCTTCCCGTTTGGACCCTGAGGAACAATTATTCCTTCCCCAGTTAATTCTTAATGTTGAATTTAGCCACTGTATAGGATATTAGACATTCTGATACAGTCTGAAGGGCAATATTTAATAAAACGATTTGCCAGGAACTGTTAGTGCTTCTGTTTTGCCCTCCGGGTTAAAATTAGGGGCCAAATCCTCCTTGCTTGATTTGCATGATTTCACATGTGCCAGCCAACCAGAATTTATACCCAAGCATAATCTCATTGTGAGTCTAGGCATACGTAGGGATAAAAATCCACTATATCCTTATAGTCTGTTACTGCTTTCATCATGATGTTCATACCAGTTCTATTTCACTAGTTCGGTGATCTAATTTTGTTGGCCATTTGTAAGTGGTTACAGTAAGTGTGGCTGTTTTCAGTGGTTCAAGGGTGGGTTTTCTCAGACATCTCTTATGGTTCTTTGCAGGCCTTTAGTCACTTCACCTTTGAGCGCTCAGGACACCAGCTCATTATTGTTGATATCCAGGGAGTCGGAGATCTTTACACGGACCCTCAGATACATACAGAGAGTGGTACAGATTTTGGAGATGGCAACCTAGGTAAAATCAATTGTCCCGTTTCACGAGCTAGTGGATGCTTGTTTTCTCTTCCTGCTGTCTGCGGAGTAGCAGCTACATGGCTGAGCAAGCAGGCACTTTTCTGAGGGCGTTGGAAACAGCTGCAGAACTTCTATTGTAAGCAGTCCTTGAACAGGGCAGCTGTCACACACAGGCAGACTTAAAATGGGAGCTGATCTTGGTTCATGTCTGCTGGCCTACTCTTAGACCAGACAAGTAATGAAATTAAGTAGCTTCCTACGATGTGAGAGCAATAATCGTGGCCTTTATTTTCCTTGCCATGTTGCAGGAATGGGTACTGCTGAATATAGAGAGGTAAGATTTGCATATTTTTAAAGCTGCAGGCGTCCATACAGGAAGTCATTCATAGGACACAGCAAGTCCTGTAAGCAGGATCAAATTTAGGCATGTATTACTTTCTTAATGGTTTAATTATTTTGTTCTGTGCATACATAGTTCTTGAAGATTTTGCAGACTACTTTCATTCTCTCTTTCAGAGAGAGTAAAAAGCCCTTACAGGTTTTAAAACAGAAAATGAAAGTAGGTTGAACCCTGTGTACTATAAAGTACTTTCTCTCTTTTTTTTTCCTTTTCACTTCTTAGAAAATTATTTGGGACTTCTAACTTGTAATAAGTAAGCCATCATATAAACTTTGAGTAAAAAGTTTCTTCACTATTTTTTTCAATGCCACAGGTGTTCGAGGTATGGCCTTATTCTTTCATTCTCATTCCTGCAACAAGATTTGCAAAAGCATGGGCCTTGCACCATTTGATCTTTCATCCAGAGAGAAAGATGCCTTGGACCATAATAACAAATTGCTTGTAAGTGCTTGATGGAAAAAGTGTAGCTAAGCAGTATAGCTGGTTTATTCTAACTTAAAAAGCCCCGTAAGTAAAACTCAAATATACTATTTATGTGGCAGATAAAACCAGATTAATCACTAATATTGCAGTTTAAAATACAGCAGTTTAAAGTTCACTTATCCATACTTGCCTCTGAATTCATACGGTAGCTTTAATAGGAATCTTGCAAGACAAACATATTTAGGACCAAGTTTATCTTTGAATGCTGAAATCATTAGTAAGTTTTATAGGTCACAAAACTAATTCAGGGAGAAAAAAGAATAGAACTGGTTTTCTTTAACTGATCTCAGCTTCAGTTGATGTTTGTGAGACTGGGACTTGGTGAAACGTTTTGGATGAAATTCAGTCCTAAACAGAACTCTATCTGACTGTAATAATGCTAGGACTTGATATTTTGTTGGGGTCTAGAACTTCTCAAAGCAAATAGTTATACATGTGTGTATTTACCCCTCACTTATGTAGAGGGCCCCTGATAAGCAGTCATGTTGGCCTATGTAGCGTACTCAGAAAATAGTGAAGCGTTATTCATGGGATTTTCTTGTTAATTTGCCAAGGAATCTGCTCAGACGATTCTGCGTGGCACAGAGGAAAAATGTGGCAGCAGCCGGGTGAGAACAATCTCTGGTAGTCGGCCTCCTCTGCTGTCCCGTCTGTCCGAAAACTCTGGAGATGAAAGCATGAGCGATGTGGCATTTGACTCTCTACCCTGCTCTCCTTCTTCAGCAACCCCTCACAGCCAAAAGATGGACATGCTTCGTGAGTGAGCCTCATACATAACTTGGGGGTTTCTGAACATTTGGCAGTGACTTGTTTCATTTTGTTGGTTTTAAATACCCAGCATGTTATATTTAGTCAGGTACTTCTGTGCAGATAATTAATGTTTTCATTTCTTTTGGATGCTTTTGTGAAATAACTGATAAAAGTGAGATGATGGTATCTAGAGCTTTCTCCTCAAGCGTGTTATCCTTTAAAATAAGAAGCACATATTTTTCTTCCTAGATTGGCCTGTGTTCAATGAAGTAGATAACTTGGTTCACAAAGACTACGATCAGCTTGATAACCAAAGGGTGAGTGTCTTTCCAACAGAAAATGAGATTGCAGTTCCTTAATGAATGTATCTTCAAAGGACTGCCGGAAAGCTTTGTTCAGTAAGAGCATATAGAGGCTCTCAGCCTGCTTTCAGTGCTGCAGATCACATTACCCGCATGGATTTGCTGTTTTTAATAATGGAAGAGCATTTTATTTTAAAATAATATTCTTTTTATTATTTTTTTTTCTCCAGAACTTTATTTGCATCTGGTATATTTTAACAGATAATTAAAGTGTGTATCTATTCCTCTGCCTGCATGTGGTGTCGCTGGCACTTTTGTCAGCTGCTGTAGTATGAAAGCTAAACACAATCCCCATTGATTAGGTCTCTGCAAATATTTGTACTCTGGGATGTTAGAGAACCTCAACTGAGGAGACTGCAGTAAGTTTGCAAAGGGTTTTTTCCTACACCAGGGTCCCAATACAAGGGGCTGTCCATGAATTGTTTTATCTTTTAACTGCCTAAGACTGAAAACTATGCTAAATGGACTCTTGGTTTGATCAAGTATGCAAGTCATTGATTTTTTTTTTTTTTTTTAATGTATCTAAGAGGGAACATGAACTTGGACAGTACCTTCTGGGTCATTAAGTACTGTTCTGTCTGTCAGAGGTAGCACGAAACCCAACATACCTCATTGAACCTAGCAGAAGTTTTGCTCTGTGGGAAGTGTCAAGCTGAGATCTTTACAAAGGGTACTGCTAATGCTGTGATGCTTTCTTTTTATCTTCTGTAGGATTTTGAAAATGGTGGAGACAGTGGATATCCCAGTGAAAAGAGAAGTGAGCTAGAAGATCTAGATCATAGAGAGAGGGTAAGAACCTGACTCTGGGTTTAACTGAGTTGAGATTTCTGTTCATACTTGAAGTGATTCCATAGAAGAATCTCATTTTTATCCCTCTTGATCTAGACTTTGTAAACAGAGGAAACATTCGGAAAGAAACTCACACATCCTGCAAAATTACTTATTCATCTTGGGAATGTTAATGGTGCTTTTACAGGAAAAACACTATTTGTAATGGGGAGTTTAATTTCAAACATTACATTTGATTGCATATTGTTGGTTTGTGGGTTTTTTTGAAGTGTTCTGTATTGCATTTGAGCAACATTCATTAATAGCCAGCTTCTTGTCATATTGAATCCATGAATATGACCTGCTTTCAGACTCTTTTACCCTCTATACTTTCTATGACTTTATATGGCTTGAGGTATCACAGACCTTAATGTTATTCTCAGTTAATAACATGCAACTTTAGAATTCCTGTGGGTTAGTTGGTTACTCCTTTAAAGTAAAAAAATAAAGAAATGCTTTTTTACCTAGATATTTAATTTGTAGATAGGAAAGAGAATATTGCTTCCAAGGATACCACACCTTCTGTCACATTTGAGTTGGAAAGATATTTGTCATGGAATATCTAGTTTACAGGATTAAAGCTTGGTTGTGCCATATTCCTTACTGTTTCAGCATGTTCCTTTTTATTTTGCAATACCACTGAGAGAAGAAAATCCATTGGAAACTATTTTGATTATTGTCCCCATTAATTTTGCTGGATAGGAGTAGTCTAGAAGGGTAACTGGCACACATTAGTTGCTGTAAATTAAATGATGCAAATCTTTACATTAACACAGGGCCATTCAAACAACAACCGAAGACATGAATCTGATGAAGACAGTTTGGGAAGCTCTGCAAGGGTAAATAAAGCAGAAATGTTCATAGATAATGAGTTTACCACTCAGATTGTCCTTTGTTCCACTCATCTGCCATCTAATTTTACATCACTAAATCAGTTGTCAATTTTCCTTCCTTTTCAGCTGCAGAATGCCTGTTAATAACAACTAACCATTCTGTGTTCTTTCCTTTTTGTTTTTGTCTTTATTTTTCAGTTAAAGAAATGCGATAAATAAAAATTGTCACCTCTGTAATTGGTCTCTAACATAAATTAGTGATTCTGCCTGGGTTTCTCACTTTAAATCATAGTTCTATGGAATTTTTTTTCTGCCTAGCTAGATACTTCCTTTCTGCACTTTATTTTTTTTGAATTGTGTCTTATACATGGTTGGATAAGATTTTTAAAACCTGCAGATATTTGAAATATGTGACAATGGCTCTCTCCACTGTATATCTAACTGAGCTAGAAAAACAGACCTTGTATGTTTTTGCAAAATACAGCTTCTGTAATGGTTAGTTTCTGTGGCTATAAACTTAAACAAGCAACTCCTTTCTGCAAGGAAAAAAAAAAAGTTTTGACAGCAATGAATAATTTCATTAGATACGCTTTTCAGAATTTCCTTGTAGTGGTTATGTATTGTGGTTTTAGGAAATTGAAACAGCTCTAACAGACTGAAGTTCTGTGCCAGTAGCTTTCCCTATTATGTTTTCATGTGTACCTCCAATAGCTTGCTTTCTGATAGGATTATTTTTCGCTGGTGCTTCTCATCCACCCATGATGTTGAAAAGTTGTTTGTTCTTGTTTGTGTTGGACATCCCGAGAAACACCAGTACATGTATCTGCCCATCATCTTGTGTATTGTTACTTTTCATTTTGCTAGAATTGTTGAATGCAAGCAGCATTTAAAATATTTTTTAACTGCAATTCTGACCAGAAAAGTATGGGTTTAATTTTTGGTGCATGAGAAATCTCAGTGCTTGCAGTGTGATTATCCAGGTGCTTATTTTTGTAAGTACCTATTTTCTGATTCAGAACTTAAAGATGATGCTTTGCCTTAGCTGCTGTCATTTAAGGAAGATACTTGTTGTTGTGATTAGAAATGGTGGGCTTCTCTGTGTTTCTTTAATGAAGAATAACAACCAGTTATTCAGCTACTCACATGACTTTTGAAAGCCCTATCTTAAATTACAGTATTTACTAATAAGTGATAGTATTAATGGAGGCTTTGATTTCTGGATGGTAATCCATATGAATAGTATGGAAATTTTAATTTGGGATAGAAATAATAGTATATTCCATATTTCAGATCAGTGTGGAGAAATGGAACCTCTACAATTCTTCCAGAGTCCACATCCACAGACCATCCTGTGTTGCTCAAGAAATTCAGAGGCTTAATGCACTAGAACTTGAAAAGAAAATTGGGAAGTCAATCCTTGGGAAGGTAGGATGGGTCTAATAATTCTGTTCTTTCCAGCTGGAGAAAAGAGATCTCGTATTTATTACTTAAATACAGGTGCTTCCCTGCATGAATTAATTGTGCAGGTGAAAATAAATAACAAGTCTATATCTTTTCTGTCACCTAATCATATTTTATAAGGGATGTCTAAGCTGAGGAACCCATGTGTTCCATCTGCTTTTGGACTTGTAATATCTGGGCTCCTTTGGGAAGGATCCTGCTGTTGATTCTGCAGTGTTGTACGCAACTAGCTTTAAGTAGTTGCCTCAGAGAGGTACTTTTGAGCCTAAGTAAAGTATAGGCACAGGGATTTTGAAGAATCGGATCTGTACTTAATACTTCTGTATCTTTCCTGTACTATTGCATTCTAGGTTCATCTGGCCATGGTTCGCTACCATGAGGCTGGGCGTTTCTGTGAGAAAGACAAAGAATGGGATCAGAAGTCAGCTCTGTTTCACCTGGAGCATGCTGCAGACTGTGGGGAGCTGGAAGCCATCGTTGGGTTAGGACTCATGTGCTCTCAGCTGCCACATCACATTCTTTCTGAGGTCACTCTGGAGGTAAACAAGAAATTTGAAAGAAAATAGCAAAATCCAGAATTGTGTTCCACTGGAAAGAGAATATAAGAATAGGAGGAAATGGAGATGATATAAAAAACATGGTTAGGTGTTCTTTAGCCTCTTCAAAGAAAACAGGTGACTTGTAGTTCAGGACTTGGACAAAGCACCAAAAATGCTGCCTGTTCATGGTTCTGCCAGCAAGTCACTACATACCTTTAGGAAGCTTTCTGAAGTGATCTTTACTATTCAGCTCTGTGGTGGTTTTACCCTGCTGGGCAGCTGAATTCCACCACAACCGCTCTCTCACTCCCCCTCCTCAAAGGAAGAGGGAGAGAAGGAAAAAAACTCACGGGTTGAGATAAGGATAGTTTAATTAGAGAAGAGGAAGAGAAAAAAAA
>VXAA01003889.1:241096-286616 GCA_013399115.1 Anseranas semipalmata | reverse complement strand
CTGGCGGCTCCGCGGCTCCCGTCCCGCAAGGGCGCCGCTCACCGGGCGGTAAGCGCAGCCGGCTGCCCCGGCCCGGGCATCGGCGTTGCGGGGGCTTAAGCGGAGCCCTGCCGCGGCGGGGGGCGAGGTGCCCGGCCCTTCCTGCTCCGAGCTGGGGTGGCCTCATCCCCGCCTCGGGGCTGAGCCGGACGGTTGGACGTGGCCTCCCTCCCCGGGCCCCCCTTCCCTCCGCCCCTCCTCTCCTGTCAGGTTGCCGTGTCAGGAGGAAGGAGGCTCCCGGTCAGCGGGAGCCTTGGCGGGGGGGGAGCGCTCCCACCCGCTGCAGGGGGCTCGGCTCCGCGGCTCCCGGTCCCGGGCTGCTGCTGAAGGAGTCAGCGCACAGCAGGGAGCAGCTTAAAGCCCGCGCCTGGCGGAACAGGCCTAGCACTTCACTGCATAAATGTGGAGGTATTAAAGAAAGATGCGGGCTCAGTGCATAATGTCCTGAATCCTGAAGGTGTGCTTCAGTGACATTGCCTCCACACAGAGGTCCTGGTGCATGGAGGGGCCCTCTTTGGGTTCGCTGCCAGAAAATGACTGTGCAAAGCTGCTTACGGACACGCAAAGCAAGGAGAAAATTGAGCAAATAATTGGGTCAAGATTGTCATTATCATAAATGTTTGGAAGGTGCTTCAGCTTTTTTTGCAGCTTCCATTTTACAGCATTCCATAGGCCACCCTGAGCTAGAGGATCGCTGCTAGGGCTGGACCGGGAGACTCCCTGCAGAGAAGGGTCCAGGTGCCAGAGGAGATTATGGTAGTGATTCAGAAGATGGCACTTCTCCCGCTTCACTGGTGCATTACCTATCCTTTAAGGCACTAACAGGGCAGGAGTTCCTGGCCTTTCTTGCACTGCATAATTATATAGGAAAAATATTTTGAGTTTCAGTGTTGGCATTTTAAGGGTCCATTATTACTGACAAATTCAGGTATCAGTGAAATGTTAGACCATTTCTTGCAGGCCTTGCTAAAAGTCTGTGTATGTCAGATGTCATACAGGTTTGCAATTTTTCTACTTAGAGTTATTTTTAAGTCTTTGGTAATAGAAAGGAGAGCTTTAGTACATAAATGCCTTTCTAAGCTCAAACTTAGAGGTGGGATTCAGTTGCTTCATCACTGTTTTATACTTTTTTGGGCACTATTTTTCTTCATTGTTTCTAAATTAGTGATGTTATGGGCAGCTAATGAGTGGTTGAATTAGTCCTAGTGTTGGACCCACTGCAAGAGAAATGAGAAGATTTGTATCTCTTGCCCTCCTGCAAGGTGATCTGCAGTTTAATGATTCATGCTAATAACTTGCATTAATATTGATTTGCACAGGAAAGTCCCTTTATAAAGAAAACAATTCTGCCAAAAGAAAATTTGAAACAAATACTCTGGTGACCATGCTTGATACCACCTATTGTTTAATTACATTCTGTTATTTTTGTGGTGTCCATTTCTACATGTGTCATACATGCATAGACTGTAGATGTAGAATTGTGTCTGCACGCCTTTGATGAAAGCTTCGTTCTGATTCAGAGGATTCCTTCAAGTTGCATGAATATTATAAATTGTTCTGGGACATACTGCTTCCTGTTTATAGACCTGTCATTCTGGTACTCTGATAAAAACAGCTGTAGTCATTCTTTATCCTTAAATGATTAAGAAGAATTGTAATCTTTGTAGTCCGACCTTTTTCATGAATACTGACAGCTGGATTCACAAGGACATTTCATGTAAAATTATGTAAGCAGCATTGGATGAGGGACCAGAAACCAGGTCCTTCAGGTTAGGTTTCTTTTTCTCTCCTTAGCCCAGGGAATCTTAATTTATATTCGGGAAAATGAAATAACTTCCTCAGGAGAGAAGGAGCTAGCGCATACCTGGCACTCAGGCTGTCAAAGAGGGAAGCATGGTTCCCAGTCCTTATGGGGCGAGGAGGGAGGGTTTGGACCCACGTCTTCCACCTTCTGGGTGTTGCAATGTATGCTCGCACATAGCAGGCATTCTCCTGGCATCAGCTCTAGTCTGAGTGAAAACTGCAGTTGCTTCATTTTGTGCACAGCCCCATCCCGTAGCTGTCAGGCTGGCATTACGTGAGCCTGCTGTATCAAGCCACTTGGGAGACACGAGCAGGGCAAGCAAAACTGGAACTGACACATCTCATTTCTTCCAAACAACATATTCATGTTTGTATTTTGGGAAGAACAGAGCGCCTGATGGCAGAAGACAGTGGTTGCTCGCTCTGATGTCACATATTCACAGTTTTGTAGCACGAGCCCCGGCCTGTAGTTCACTGAAGATGCTGACTTTTAGCTCTGAAGGTTTTGCATTTCTGTGGGATAATTTCAAATACGATTCAGAAATATTAAGTGACCCAGTATTAGGGTGGGAAGAGGCAGGGCTACACTGGTGTATAAAGGAATAGAAAGTTCCAGTTATGTACCAGGAGGAGCACTTTTTTGATAATGGGGAACCTGGAAGTAAAAAAATATGGAATCATGTTTCTAGCTAAAATGGCAGAAACAGCGTATATAAACCAGAGCTGTTGCCTGAATGGAAATTTGCCTGTGTGGTAATGCTAACACTCAGATCCGGGATGCTATCTAGCCTCTCCGAAAGGTTTCTTAGACAACTGCATGTATGTTAACGTGATATTTTGAGAAGCCTGTAGGTGTGTTGAAATATACTGAGCTGGTTAAGTTAAGTGGTGGCTAGTGTATTTGGAAAAAATTGCCACTGTCCTGGATGTAACATGGATGCTGGCTTCCGTCTCTTGCAAACATGTATTGCCAGCTGATCCTGGATGCTGCCTCTTTCTCTTTCTCTTCCTCTGTAGGAGGTCCAGCAAAGAAGCAAGCTGGCATCTGGGAGTAGAAGACAGTGAGGGAGAGCTCCTGAATATAGATCTTATTTCTTTGCCTGATTCGCTTTGATGTTAAAACTGTTCTTGGTCAGTTTGTGAGAGGTCTTATTTTTTATGCCTATCTTGACCGGTACTGGCTGATTAACGGTCTCAAATGATCTGGACTAATTACATTGTGGTGGTGGCATCCCAAATAATTTAGAAATCCTTTTATTTGATTTCAGCAGGAAAAACTACTAGCTGAGAGACTGGTTTTTATTTGATGGTCTGAACCAGGCGTGACAGTGACTCCAGCACCAGGACTGGCTGTGACTCATTGTCACAGAGCACCCACTCCTCAGTTAGTATTAGAGTCTTATTTTCTCTGGAGTTGGTGGAGTTATGAAGTGAGGTCTGTTGTTCTGATGATTATCGAGGGTCCAAGAGAGGCCGAGGAGCTGTCGCTGAGAGGCAGTCTGAAGAGTGGTAGGTCCGTGCTCAGCCCGGGGACAAGACTGCCACATGTCATGTAGATGAAATCAAGACCGGCACATTTGCAGATTGACTGGTCCCAAGCACAGGGCTTCCACAGCCTTTTTTCTTCTCCCAGCAGCTGGGAGCTTTCTCCATTGTCTACTTTCAAGGAAATTTTTCTGAGAAGGGAGGCTAGTGAACTGTGGAGCACTGTCCTTAGTGACGGTGACAAGTGCTGTGGCTATTTCAGAGCTCACACGTGCTGACTGACCTGCTAGCGCACTGTGGATGTGCTGGCTGGAAAGCCAGCTGCTACCAGGGTGTAATAGTAATGCAGTATGTGAAAGATATACTTTGTGCAAGTACAAAAGGTCTGTCCTTCCATCTGCGGAGCACTGATTTAGTGCTCACTTTCTTATGTAACTGCTGGTTTTCATAAAAACTGCAGGAACCTAATTATTTTTGAGACGCTCGTCTTTTAAATTTGGTGGCAGTTGGTCAAGATTGTGGAGTTAACACTCCACAGGGACCTTGTCCTGCAAACACATACACTCCTTCAAAAAACAGACTAAATGGATTACCACTGAAAAGAAACAAGTTGACTTGAACAAATACTCTAGGCTACATGTGGTACGTGGCACAGATGTAGTGACTCATGACATATCTGTTTTCTTTCAGACTGTGCCAAGGAATAAGCCAAGAAAAAGCTTTTTGTATCCTAGCATGGCAAATGAAGAAGATGATCCAATTATACAAGAGGTAAAAGTGCATTGTGGCAGCACTGATTGTACGTGAGGCTTTTTTATTTCATTCTAGTTCCCTTTGTTCTTACGTTGCTGAAACAATCTGTCATTAACATCAGCGGTTGTCTGATAAGCAGTGGCTTGCTCTGTACGAGGGAATATGTTGTATGGGCCAAGAATATGGCTCATGCTACCTATTGGACCAACATAGTGGTATCCGTGTTGGCAGACTCAGTGGGTAGATGTGCTCAGGTTTTTCATCCTTTGTAATCTTTCCACATCAGAAGAGGAACACAGGTGGGGAACTTGCTGATACAACTGTGCATTTTCATTGGCCCCATTGCTCTCTGGTAGCTGAGAAAAAAAATGGAATGATTTTGATGAATTAATATTTGTAATATATGAAGCTAAAATGTTTTCGTGCCTTCTGCTAAAACAAGCAGTTGTGCTCTGATTCAGGGCTTCTTTAGAGGACTGTTACCAAGCAGTAGCCACAGTGTGCTGCTCACTTTGTGTATGAATTCACACACCAGAGGTACAAGCAAAGGCAAGCTCATAAGGAGAAAAACCTTGAGGAGTGGGAACTGACAGAAGTGTTTCCAAAGGCACCTAGAATGGAAGCTTCCGTATGTGATATTTATGAAACATCTGTGAATTTTTGGTGCCAGTGGCAAAATGCTAATATTAAATCAGATTTGTCACTTGTGTGTGTCTTGTCTAGCTTGAAAGTTGTTATGACAAACTACTAGCAGGGAAGTTAACTTTCAGTCATGCTGCCAAAGAGAGAACATCCTCTTCTTTCTAAAATAGCGGTAACAGATTCACTTCAGCCCGTCAGACAAAAATTATCCTGTTTCATTTCTGGTATGTTTGCCAAGTTTCCTTTGAGAGAAAAAAATGCAGCTAGAGCCACTGTCTCCTGCCTCATCATAGTTGTTTTTGTTTGTTTGTTTTAAAATGCTGCTGAATTTCATGTCAAAATTGGCAGAGAGGAGACCTTTGTCAAGAGAGTCACGAATGTGCTTTATATTACAGTTCATAGTGAAAAGCTAAAATTGAAAGTATTTGAGCTCTAGGGATTGTACTTGTATCTGAGGCTCCATCTATCATAGTTGTTATCTGATGAAAGTTGCTTGTGTTGCTTTTTAGATTGATGTGTTCCTGGCCAGAAGTCTACTGGAGAAGCTGTATCTGTTTCAGGTATTCCAGTTAACTTTTATTTAGTGAAAATTTGTTTAAAATACATTGAAAGAGCATTAACTTCACTTACTGCTTCAGGCTGTCAAGATCTTGGGTATAGACAAACTTGTATGGGTCTCAGTCAGTTGGAACGTTTAGTATTAAATTGTTTGTAAGAGAAGAGTGATCATTTATGGCACAAACTTGTCATTAAATCATTCCCTTTAACGAGCCTAAGAGAGTTCTTTTAGTAGATGATGTCTTTTTATTGTAGTTTGGATAAATCTGCAGTCTCTTGGCCATCTGCCATCACTGATTTCTACCACCTTTGCTGAACAAACATTTCTTTAGGACTGGCCCTGTTTAAGACAATGCCATCAGTATTCATAAACCAGTGTGAGTGATCAGAAGAGCCCCCTTATGTTTAAGAGATAAAACAAGTGATTAAAGGTGGAAATATGTTAGGAATTGGGAGGTCTATTTTCCCTTCCATTCACTAAATTTCTCTAATCATTTTATCTTTGTGATTCACTTTTCCCATCTACAAAATGGGAAGTCTTTTGAGGCTGACAGATGAAATTGTTCATTATAAGGCAGTGATGCTCACTGACAAAGCCACTGCCTCCCGTCCAGATCCTCTGCACAGCACGTGCCAGCAGAGCACGGCTGGAGTCAGCCGGACGGGCTGTGCAGCCTTGCCTCTGGGAGACCCACGGATGCTCCGTTTCAGGTGTGAGCATTGCTTCATGGGGGGTTGCTGTGGGTGCTGTGGAGAAATGGCAGCTCTGAGCAGGCTGCTGCTGTGGCTGGAAGATTTCATCTGGGTACCACGCTGTCCTCTCAGCGTTCCCAAACGGTTCAGAAAAGAGGACCATGTGGCTAAACCTGGCTTTAGTGTCCTGGCTGACTACATGTGGACCATGTCCTGTAGGCTAACACTGCTGGTAAAAACCCACAGATATTTTACTTTTAGGTAAATAAATCTGCAGAGAGCTAATATTGAGGGATAGGTTTTTAATGGCTTTTATCATTTCCTTTTTCTGCTGGACGAACATGTGGTACCGNGGGGGGGGGGGGGGGCAGAAAGTGGAAAGGTGGCTGTGTAGTGATGAGCAGAGGACTGAGGGGATAGCAACAGGCTTTCTAGACCATACTCCCAAATCTGCTGATGACTCACAAGATCAGAAAAGTTGTTTCTTGATAACCATCTGTAAAGTGGCTCTATATGTGATGGGACAGACAAGATTGAATTAATTTCTGTGAGGTTCTTTGGTCTTTAAATGAAGAATTCTTATGAAATTGATGTGTTTTCCAGTATCCAATTCGTCCAGCTTCTATGACATACGATGATGTTACACATTTATCAGCGAAGATAAAACCAAAGCAGCAAAAGGTTGGTCATCATTTGAGTCCAGTCCATAAAAGTTGTTTTATACTGTCCAGAATGTACTTCAGAAAATCACATTGTGCTATTAAGCGGTTACAACTCTGCAGCTACTTGTGGGACCAGGCCTCTGTGCTTGGAGGTATGAGGGAGTCTTTCATGGTATGTGTATAGTAGAGTTTAGAAGAAGAATGGTTTATGAAGAGAGGAGTTAAAGTCATGATGGAAAAAACACTTTTGATATAAAATAGAATCATTCAGGGAAACGTAGTTACTAATGCTAGTTCAGTCTGTACAAGCTTGATTTAAAAGGCCTTCACAATATTTAGAAAAGGGTTGAGGTTTGGAGGCATGCTTTGTCTTTCCATGTCATTGTGAGTCTTGACTCCTCTCTTGTCTGTGAATCATCAACAGTCCTTTTGAAGATCAGTGGGGTTGTATAGGTAGTGAAAGTATAACCAAAACCAGAATGATTGTAGTTGCCTACAAATGTATTCTGACCTGTGGCTGTGATTTAAAAATGCCTTATCATGTAAAAAATGCAGAAGTATGTTTGATATCAGGATTTTTTTCTGAGAAATGGTTAAGGAGAGTGCTTGTGTGAACTTTGGAGTTAGGGTGCATGTTGTGTTAAGGAAGTCTATTAAAATTAGCAAACATTTGCATTGTAAGCCCTTACATTGTAAGTAAATCTGCCATCTCAGCAAGGGACTTGTAACTCAAGTTCAGTTTACAAGTAACATAAAGAGGGGAAAAAAGTGAGGTGATCGCTGCAATATATGAATTTATAAGGGCTTTGGCACACCCAGAGGGAAAATAATGGTATTGTTTCAGTATAAGAAAAGAAATGCTATACAGGAAGACATTAGTTGTATTGTATTTGTATTGTATATTGTACTGTGTACATTATTATGTATTTCTGAACTTAGAAGTTTTAGGGTGGGAATAGTTCTCCTTGTAAATAAGTTTGGAGGTTGTTTCTGTGCTTGGACCAGTGCAAATCAGGAATAACTATGAAGTCAGTGCTCAGTGCTGCAGTCTTAAACTTACCAGAATTGAGCCCTTTGCCTCTGAAGAGGACGTAGTTACTTCATATTAAGTGGTACAAAACTGAAAGGGAAACATACCTTAAGTTTAGGAGGTTCTGAACGGATCCTCACCAATGGGGAGGCTTGAAGGATATTATCTGTGTATTTGATTTCTACTGATAAGTAAACTAGACTGATAATGTAGTGGAAGATAAAGTAACAAAGTGAGGGTGCTTGTCAGGGCTGCCTAAGAACTCTCACTTCTCTGCTTCCACTTATTTACATGGGAGATTATGTATCTCTAGCCTGTTGTTAAAGTGTCCTCATTCTACAAATACATATATATATGCGCTCAACTTTATGCATAAGATTTGCCTTGTGGATTTGAATGATGCTGCTCACGTATTTAAATTTGCTGTAAACCTATGGAAATGTTAGCAAGAGTGGGACTGAAGTTTAATTGATTCATTTGGGGTTCTGCCATAGTAATTATCTGTCTTTCCTTTCATATTACTTAGGTTGAACTTGAAATGGCCATTGACACTTTGAATCCTAACTACTGTCGCAGCAAAGGAGAACAGATTGCTCTCAATGTAGATGGCACATGTACAGATGAAACAAATACCTATTCCTCGTAGGTGTCATCTTTGCCTTCATTTCCTTTTTGCGGTGGGGCATAGATCTATGTATGTCCACCAGGGCTTCAGGGAAGAGTGAAAACAAGTGGATGTACAATCTCGGGGGTGCTTTGAACACTAAGTTATACAGCAAGAATTCTCAGAAGTAACCTATGTTTTTGATGTGCTTCTTCAATTATGGACTGCAAACAGAAAGATGAGTGTATATATATTTCATAGAATCTTAGAATCATTGAGGTTGGAAAAGACCTTCAAGATCATCAAGTCCAACCATCAGCCTGACCTACCAAGTCCCATAACTAAACCACGTCCCTTAGTGCCACATCCATATGTCTCTTAAATACCTCCAGGGATGGGGACTCCACCACTTCCCAGGGAAGCCTGTTCCAGTGCTGGACCACCCTCTCTGTGAAGAAATTCTTCCTAATACCCAATCTAAACCTCCCCTGGTGCAACTTCAGACCGTTTCCTTGTGTCCTGTCACTTTTCACCTGAGAAAAGAGACCAACACCCTCCTTGCTGCAACCTCCTTTCAGGTAGTTTTAGAGAGTGATGAGGTCTCCCCTCAGCCTCCTTTTCTCCAGACTAAACAACCCCAATTACCTCAGTCATTCCTTTTAAGCCTTGTTTTGTAGTCCCTCACCAGCTTCATTGCTCATGCTCAAGCAGGTCAATATCCTTCTTGTAGTGAGGGGCCCAAAACTGAACACAGTATTTGGGGTGCGGTCTCACCAGTGCTGCATACAAGGGGACCATCACTTCCCTAGCCCTGCTGGCCACACTACTACCAATGCAGGCCAGGATGCCATTGGCCTTCTTGGCCACCGGCTGACTCATGGTCAGCTGGCTGTTGACCACCACCCCCAGGTCCTTCTCTGCTGTGCAGCTTTCCAGCCACTCTTCCCCAGGTCTATACCCCTGTTACCCCCATAACAACCCCTACATGGGGTTGTTATGACCCAAGTGCAGGACCTGGCGCTGGCACTTGTGGAATGTCATGTGATTAGACTCAGTCCATTGATCCAGCCTATCTAGGTCCTTCTGTAAAGCCTTCCTACCCTCAAGCAGATCAACAGTCCTGCCTAACTTTGTGTGATCTGCAAAGTTATTAAGGGTGCACTCAATCCCCTCATCCAGACCATTGATTAAAATGTTAAACAAAACTGGCCCCAATATTTGCTGCATTTGTTGATAGACCATTTTGGGAATCCGTGATTTCAGGCCGTTAACATCTGTATGCCACATTGCCTGTAGAATGTAATCTTACAGCATTCATCTGTTTGCAGGAAGCTGATGGACAAACAGACTTTCTGCTCTTCGCAAGCTGCGAGTAATGTTTCCCGCTATGCAGCTGCTGTTTATAGAAAAGGTGACTTTATTTTGCTTACCCCTCACATCAGTGAAACATACTAATTTCTGAGTTAAAATAAGACCTGTTTGTTCTGTGTTTTCAGTAGCATAGGCTCATATTTAAGTGACACTTCTTTGAATAAAAGAAAAGTTTTCCTTATCAAAGTCCCCAGAGTCCTTGAGGAGGTCCGGCAAGGTTGTAAATAATATAACAGAACACGAGGTTTGTAAATGCCTCCAGGATCTTAACAGTTCACGACGGCCTGAAATACACATTTGTAGTATAAATTTGTTTTTCTTATTTATATTATATTATTATCTCCATCTAATTGTAGCTGTTTTATTTTCCCGTTCAATGCTTTCTGTCCCTCTCTTGTTTCTTAATGGCATTGAAGAGTTTTGATTCGAGGATCATTTGAGGTGAAAATACGTAGATTGTCTTCAGTGATGTCTGTTTTACTAGTAGTATCCTGAAGGATAGGTCAGGTCTAAGCAAGAATGAGACTGTCTGTAAGATCTGGCTCCAACACAAAAAGGCAGGTGACAGAAATAGGTCTTGATTTTTCATACTCCTTGGAAATTCTGAGCACTGGATGAATTTTTCATGTCAATCCCTTTGTACTGTATTAAATATTTATGTTCAATGGAAGCTGTACCATTACAGAGGTAGTGAGATAATGAAAGTGCTGTCCTTGTGCACTGGAAAATAATAATTTTAACTACTGTCGATTCTCTTTTTCAGGTGAACTTCACCTGACTCCACTACATGGAATTCTTCAGCTGAGACCAAGTTTCACCTACTTGGACAAAGCTGATGCAAAACACCGAGAAAGAGAAGCTGCTAATGAAGGTAAATGCTACATGAATTGTATTTCGTTTTGAGAGGTAGGATACAAGTTATCTTTATAATTTTTTTTTCATAAGAATCATCATATTCCAAAGATGTTTAATATAACAGCGTACTGATTACGAAGCCATTTCTCAGCCAGATTGTTCTCCTGATCATATTTTCAGTGTAGCTGCTTCAATGCTTTTGTGGACACAGTGGAGCAGGTTGGCAGAGAGACAGGAGGCAGTGGGTAGTTTCAGAGGACAGCAGTAGGAATTGTCACCACTGCCACTGAAAAGTAGCACTGCAAAGCTCACGGAAGCCATTTCTTCTGTCAGAGGAGCAGTGTGGTGCTGTCATATGCTGCATAGTTTAGAAAGCTGTAGTTGCTAGTTCTGTCTTCTTCCAGAGTAGGCCTCCAAACAGTTACAGATTGTCTTTGATTGTTTTATTGCAGTGGTGTTTTTATCCTGTTGTGTTTTTCGGCAGGTGGTGATTCGTCCCAGGATGAAGCTGAAGATGATGTTAAGCAGATTACTGTATGTCCAGATTTCCTTTTCATGATAGTTCAGGCAACAGTTCACAAGAAAGCATGACAATTCACACGCAAATAAAAGGACAGGAAACCTCAGCTGATTTTGGTGACCCTGGGCTTGGGCAGGGAAGCAAGATGGACCTGCAGTTGTTGCACAAGCATACAGACAGCACTGACAAGGGGTGATTCATTTGAGCTAGGGCCCCTAGCTTTTGTTATTTATGTGCCAAATAGATAACACAGGTGTTTTGTTTTGAGGGTTTTGGGGCTGTATTTAATCGTGTCCAAATCTTCTAGGTACGATTCTCCCGCCCTGAGACTGAACAAGCTCGTCAACGACGCGTTCAGTCCTATGAGTTCCTACAGAAGAGACAAGCAGAAGAGCACTGGGTTCATCTACATTATTATGGCTTGAAGGTAGGTGTGTGCTGGCTGCTGAGGAGACCTGGTGGGCCTGAAGGCTCAACCAAGTTAAATCTGGGTCCATGGGAATCAAAAGATAAGAAAGGTTGGTCTGTAGGCTTGAACTGACCCTGCAGTGCTCTGTACCTCTGCCACTGCATAATGCTTTGGGGTCTCCATACTGGAAGAGGTTTAAAATTGAGAGTTGGACAAACTTAAAAGGGGTGGGGAGGGTATCTAAATCCAAAAATTACTCAGGTCTTGACTTCTGAACCAGACTTCGTAAAACAGCCAGGGAACCCAGTCAGTTAAGCGTCATAAATCCTGTTTATCTGACCCAGCATGCATGTCTGTTGGGTGATTTTGAGGTCACATCAACTGGAATGTTTCCACATCACATGAGCATCATTCAAGAAGGTTGAAAAGAGTGCATCATTTAGTGAGATGGAACGCTTGAATGGTGCCGTAATGACAGGGTGATCATCTGTCTGGCTTTTTGCGTTTTCAGAATGTGGCAGTGACTCCTGTTTTTCTCCATATCTCCAGGATAGCCGTTCTGAACATGAGCGCCAGTATTTATTCAGTCAAGCCCACGGCCTCACTGAGAATACAGAATTAATTAAATCTCCCAGGTAAAGGTTTGATGTTTTTCTACAGAAATTGCAATAATTTGTTGGGATTGTTTTCAGAGTAGTAAGCAGGTGTATTCTTCAAAAATCTGATCTTCGATACTGATAGTGCTATCCATGATGGAAGTTGAATTGTTCAAAAAATACAGAAGCAAACTGGCCTTCAGCTTAGGTTGCTTTCTGTGTTTCCCTGTACTCTGAGATTAAAAGTAGTTGTTTTCACTTGGGATTGTAGCCTTGCATGTGTTATCACAACCTGGCATTATTGGGACTGCAAGTACCGTAAAACAAAAGCTCCTTCTGATTAAAATAAATGAAAACTCTGAAGCCAACAACTTCCATTGTTAGCAACTCTTATAAAACTTTCTTTCGTGATTTGTAAGAGACACCTGGAACTACTTGAAACTTGTTCGTTTTTGTTTCTTGCTGACTGCAGCTATGTGGGAATCTTCCCATGATGCAGTCAGTAATAACACTTCACTTTAAACTGACACAACCGCAGCCCAAGTAATAGGAAAGTGGCAGGCTGCCTCTCTGTTTAATGGTGTGGGTGTGTTTTTCTTAACATTTAACATCTCAGTGGAGCAGTGCTAGGTGTTCTAAGAAGTCTTTCGGATTTTATTCTTTCCTCATGGGCACTGTCAATTACATGGGTAGAAATGACTTTTTGCTTGTTGCTGGTCTGACTCTCTCTCTGCACGACTTCACATGACCCCACTTAACTGCTGTGCCAGAGCACCTGTGTTTAATGTATTTACTGTTGCAGTTCCTCTGTTTGAACTAAGAGTACAGAAGAGCTAGGATTCTGACTCCCATTTATTTCATACCTTCTCTTTGGACAGGTGAATGTCAGTAGCTGCTACTAGCACTGAATTTATGGAGGAAGATGGGAGAGGAAAGGGGGGAGATCTGTTTTCAGGCTAGTGTTTGTTTTGTAGATTCACACAAGTAGGATTGCTTTAAGCAAGAAAGCATAACTGTACTTAAACTTGGGAAGTCCCAAGGCAAACATTTTAAGGATGTGTTTTCTTTTCTTTTAGTGAATATTTAATGATGCTGATGCCTCCAAGTGTAGAGGAAGAGAAGTAAGTGTTTGTACAGAACGTTCAACATTGATATTGTCTGTATGCTTTTTCATAAGCTGCAACTCTGCTTTTTTTATTTGCAGAGACAAACCAATGGCTCCAAGCAATGTGCTTTCTATGGCCCAGCTGAGAACTTTACCCCTTGCTGATCAGATTAAGATCCTGATGAAGAATGGTTTGTCACTTTTGTAATCCATTTGTACTTTACTTTGTAACTTTGGATTGCCTCAGGTAAAATACCTTGCCTAAACGGTACCTTGCCAGGCAGAGTGTCTGGCTTTCTGATTCTGTGAAGCATTCAAAAGCTGAGCACTTCCTTGAGAAGACTGACTGTGTTCTCTGGGGAAGAGAAGAGCAGTAACGGCAGAACTGATAGCTGCTCTGTATGTTTGCAATCAACTCTTGCTTAGAACAATTTATAATCTGATGATAGCTATCAGGATACATTTATTTCTGCAGTTATCTCCTGGAAGGTGGAGTCTGAGTATGACTGGCAAGTGGAAGGTTAATGCAACAAGCTGCACTTTGGCATTTTCTTTCCTTGGAAGTTTTCGGTAATATGCACTTCTAGAGTGTCATCTAAGAGTTTTATTTTGTCTCTTCAGAGTTACTATCTAATGAGAGCAAATCCTGAGGACATTGCCTTAGGAGCTTACTGTCTTGTCAGGTGTCTTCATTTCCAAATATTGCCAAAGGCGCATATATATATATTTTATTCATGCATTAATTTGGGACCATTTAAGCTAATGGACTTTGTTGCAACGTGAGGAGATATTTTTGGAACACATGCTGACTATAATGCAAGGGGTGTACTAGAATTTAGGTTTTGATTTTATTTTTTTCATAAGATATAGCTGTGATCCAGAATTTCATTATAAACATAAATTGTAGTATCCTAGAATTATAAATTTGTCTGCCTTGTGTGTACTGAGGAAGCCCTTAATCTGATGTTTATTTTGCCTTTCAGTGAAGGTCATGCCATTTGCAAATCTGATGAGTTTGCTAGGCTCTGGGACTGACTCTACGGCAGTTCTCCGCTGTATACAGCAGGTGGCAATGCTGGTCCAGGGAAACTGGGTGGTGAAGAGGTATGGCTTGTCTTTGTTACTGGGACATGGTTTTCTGCTGTAAGGAGAGGATCAGAACAATGGATTTTATATAGTCATCTTCACTGTGTCCCAAAGTAGCCATGTTTTTAACTTATAGTACTGTAAAATCTTTATTTATTATTCTGTGCTTTGTTCTGCAGTGGGATATTAAAAATTCAAATGGCTGATGCTAGATAATAGTAATGCAGTACCTACCCCAGCTAAAATAATGGGGTGAGACGTGATGTAATCTGTATTTGGATTTGATTTACGTCTGGTTTTCAGTGTTGTCTTTACTCATATTCTTTTGTGAGAGGACAGTCCTGAATCTTTCCAGAGATTAATGTCAAAAATAAAAACAGGAAATGAAACCAATCTCAACTATAATAATTCTTAGCTAAATTCAGTCAGAGAAAGATCTGTGTGCAGTCACCTTGCTGTTCATCAGTGGATGCTGATCTTGTCAGCTGAAAGCATTACCTGTGTTTTAGAGGATAGCTTTACTTGTCATAAAATGGCATTACCTGCCATAAATTCAGTGTGGGCTACTGCGTGTACCATGTGAAATGGATTCTATATCTATATTTATTAGGATAATGCATCCCACTGGCAGTTGAAGTCTGAAGAGCAGTATGTTTTTTTTTTTTTTTTTTTACCTGGGTGGAGCACTGCATGCAGAGAATTACGGTCTGTGGAATAGCTCTGTGTGCTAAGATGAGTGGCACCAGTTACCAGTCCAAGTCTGTTAGCAGGATGTTTCAGCTATTATGATACAGGCCTGTATTAGCAGCGTGAATAGTTTCAATCCTTGCTGTCCCTCCAGCCATTCCAGAAGGAAGCTGGGTGCAAATTAAGACAGTGTTCTAGCACTCAGATTGTCTTCGTGTTGTAGCTCATTCTTTGCTATTTGTCTGGAGAATCTGTGTATATCTCTAGTAGATGTAGCCTGTTTGGGATGGTTGCACACAGAGCAGCGCCTACACACATCAGACCTTTGAATGGAGAGGCAGCCCGTTTCTCTAGCCTCATTAGGATCAGGATCATGAACTTTGGTTGTCTTGAGGCTTTAGAGACCATGGAAATAAATGTCATCCAGTTGGTCTTGCAAGCTGACAAGGACACGAGGGTGGTGTTAGTCCTGGGTCTGATTGGTTTGAGCATGAGATCTCATAGCATTGTTCTCTTTAATCCTTGATTACTGAGAAGGAAATTAAAAAAAAAACTCCTTCCCATTGATCAGCATTTTGGCTAAATGCTACCTTCAAGGCTGCATACCAGGTTAGCCTAAGCATTTCTTAGGATCATGTTGGTCTTGTTTACACCGATCCAAGGGAGGATAGGCTTTGCAAGAACAAAGCAGAGCTTGTACCTGTGTTGCACACATCTGCTAGTCACAAGGCTAGGCTTTGCTGGTGTAAGCCTTTTTTGTACTAGTGTAATTGCAGTGGGGTAATTACACCAATATTAATTCTTTTAATGAAAATGATGCTTTGGATAAAGGTGTAATTTCCCTGCAGAACAGGGAGCACATGTTTGTTATGTTAATCTTCACCAATGCCATTTTTTGGAATACCTGGTAACTAATCCATCTTCCTTTATAATTAACAGTGATGTCCTGTACCCAAAAGATACTTCTAGTCCACATAGTGGAGTCCCTGCTGAAGTGCTTTGTAGAGGGAGAGACTTTGTTGTAAGTACAAAAGAGCTTGTTGTTTCTAAAGGAAAATACAGGTGAAGTTTGCCTGAGAGCCATGGCACTGCAAAACTTGGCTGCTCTACTGCAATAAGATGTTTCTTCCACAGAAATTATTTGTACTTTTGTAACACCACCATCAGGATTAGTCTGTCATGGGAGTGTTGGTGTGGATTGACATTGTTGCTGTCTGGTAGGTTCAGATTGCTAGTCATTAACAGTGTGTGGTATTCATCCCTTACTAATAAATGTCGTAGAGCCACTATCACATAGGTCCCACAATACGGGGCTTACACAGAAGCCAGGACTGGATAATGAAGGCCTTGTTTCTCCAGATATATTTCTGTGGGCTCGGGACCATGAGGTCTCAGGAAGGCAGTGTGGGTAAGCCTTGTGCTCCCTGAGCATGCACTGTTGATCTTTAAAAAGGACTTTATTCCCCAGAGCTGCTAATCAGTGAAAGGACTTTGTTCCCAGGCACCTTCTGTGAGCAGTGGCTGCACATGGAAGATGAAATGAATACAGGTCTTGTAAACACACGTAACCACAGCAAAGAGGAACAACCTCTGCATTGTGTTTATTCTCACTAACCGTGGAAAGAATTAAGTTCCTAAGTGGTTCCTAAGTTCATATTCAGTTTATGGCTTCCACCGCTTCAAAAAGAAGCTGATGAGTGCATTGCTCTCATTTTTTTCAATTAGACCTGACTGTTTTCCTTGTTTGCTAAGTTTGTCTGTGAGATTTAGCTCTGAACAGCAGCGTGCTGTGCAGGAGACCTTAAGGATATTACAATTCTAGTGTAAGATAAAATGGATGGTGATTGAAACCGACTTTTTATTGTGTCTTGATGTCTGCCCAAGACACTGCCATATGGAGACCTGGAATCAGGTGCGACCCAGTGACATTAGTCTTTAGGACACAGCAGATTAGGTGACACGTCATGCGTAAAGTTCTAGGGACCAGAAATTATTATGCTTGGTTAAGTAAGTGGTAGTGTTTGGCAATTAAAATGTAAAGATAAATTGTTTTCATTTAAATTGTCAAAAATACCTGGTGTGAGAAATTGATTTGTGTTGATCTTAAAGGCAAGTAATTTTCTGAATAGCTCTGCAACAGGCAAAAGGTTAAGATGTTAGAAAATAACATCAATATTTCTGGCTTTCAGACAAAGTGAAATGTTATGTTCATAAGGCTCGGAAATTGTATGTAATGCTCTCTGTGGAGAAAATACATCTTCTAGCTTAGAAAGTGAACTTTATTTCCCTGTACATATTTGTATAAAGTAATTAATAAGATTGAAAAATATTTTACCCTTATTTTAAATATTTTAAAAGGCCAGTAGTGACTTTGGTGTTCGACTGTTCCATGCTATACTTTGAGGCAGAGAAAGTAATTTGTCTTTTCTGAAAACTTCTGTTTTTTCCCAGCTTCTTGCATAATAATTTCAGAGGACATGAATGAGAACAGTTGGTTTTAGTTGAGGGTAAAGTGCCTAATGAGGAATGGCTGCCTCAGAGTTGTGTGCAAGGGGAGGTGATAGATATATTTCCTTTGGAGAGCAGCTTCTCGTGCTTTAAAACAGAAATGCCCTGTGCCCTAAAGTGAGCGTGGTGATTTTGTGTGTTTGTGGGCAGAGAGAAGCTGAATCAGAGAGAAGGATCCATGTATGACATTGAAGGGCAGGGAGAAATTGGCAGTAATGAGATTTTGAATTCTTCACAACATTACTAATATGCACATTCTAAGGAGGTTGTAGTCTGTTTAAATGGAGAAAGGAAGAAATCAAAGGTCATTTTCAGACAGTGGTAGTTCTGCCCAAATCCTCATGTATCCTGTTAGCCCGCTCTCAGCAGCTGCCTGTCACCATGTTAGACCTTGGGAGCTGCTCAGCAGAGCACCTGGCTTTTCCATTAACCAGAGACAAGTATGTGAGTGAAAGGCCATCTTGGCATGACTGTAAGTGACTGTGATGCTCATGGAAGAAGGCAGCAGACGCTTTCTGGGAGGTTGTATGCTGCAGCCTTCTAGAGGCACTACATGCGCAGGAGTGGATGAAGAGTTTCTTTAGGTCGGTGAATAGGTGTGTTAAAGCTGAGCCTGAGGTGTGAGTTCTNGGGGGGCGCATAATGAACTTTGAGTTCAAGAGATTCTTCATAGCTTTTGTAGTCAAAGGTTCACCAAGGCAAGCCATGGACTCTCAGAGCTTTTAATATTGTTTTCATGGCCATTTGAGGAAGGAATAGGCCAGGAAGTGTTTTTGCATTACTTGTATGAGCATCAGCTGCTGCCATTTTTCTTGTAACATCAGTGAACAGTGTCATTACTCTGACTTCAGTAAGGCAACTGCTAAATATAGTTATTAGGGTTTTCTCCTTTGTTTCCTTCCTAGATGTGGAAGTTCACACAGGGCCGCTGGGTTGTGCGAAAGGAAGTAGCAGCAGTTACAAAAGTGAGTGACTTTTTCTTCCTAAATCAGAGGTTGGTGCTAAGTGTTGGGCATTCTCTGCAGGTCGTTAACAGGTGCTGCTGCAAGCCTTTTCTTTCAGGTTCACAGTGTCTGCATTACTGCTGACTTGCAGTGTTGCTAATCAAGACATGTCTTCACTTTGAAACAGGTATAGATACTCTTTATAGAAACATTTCAGGCAGCTCCCACAGTTACCACAGTTCCACAGGACGTGACTGTCCTTGCAGCTGAGCCACTGGAATGCATCTTGTCCCCTCATCTGTTTCAGTGGAAAGCTGGCCATTGAATTAAGCTGGCTGACCAGCCACCAAAGCAGATGAGAATTTGCACAATCCACACTAGTTACTCTGCTCCGAGTGTGTTACGGAAAAGCAACACTTCTGGCAGCATTTGCCAAAGTTGTCAGTATTGAATAAAAGCTTTAAAACAGCTCAGGCACCTCAATATTCTGTTAAAACTGGTACATGAATAAGAAACATAATGTAAAGAGGGAAAAAAAATCATTTCCTTAAAATGCAATAAAATGATAAAACATGAGTCAGTTTATGTACAGACTGGCTACTTTTGGAATGTAAGATCCAGTGCTGCTTAAAAGCTGTGCATGTGTAGGTGCAGCACGTCTGACCCAGCGCTCTAAAATAAGATTAAAATTGTAGAATATGCTTCTCTTCACAATAGTCTTTTCATCTCAGTTGGGAAACTCCCTTTTCTTTATAAAACATGCCATGAGCTATTTGACTCTCAGATGATTAATCACCGCTGCTCTCTGAAGTGCTGTGCCTTTAACATTGTGTGAAAGTGCTGGTGCTGCAGAGGATAAGTATCTCTGACTACCTGGGCGTGTATTTATGGAGGTGCCCCACGTACACCAAGTCAGTCTAACTCTACCTGTTTCATGGTGTTGCATGGCTGCAGATGCCCTATATAAATTGACTTCCATATAATTTTTTCTTTTTCTTTTAGCTTTGCCCAGAAGATGTGAAAGACTTCCTAGAGCACATGTCTGTGGCAAGAATAAACAAAGGTTGGGAGTTCATGCTCCCTTATGATGAAGACTTTGTTAAGAAGCATCCAGATATAGTTCAGAGGCAACATATGCTGTGGATGGGCATTCAGGCCAAGTAAATGACTTGCTTTATTTTGGGGAATAAGCTAAAAATAGAGAACTCTAGTACAAAGTTTCTGTAAACATTAATAGATGAGTAGATCTGTATTGCCTCTACAATACACCCCTCATAGTCACCAGGCAGTAGGGGCTTGGGGGGAGAGGCATCACAGCATCATTCAAGTCATTCCTGTTGGCTCCCTGAAGAACAGCTTTTCAGAAATTAAGTGTTCTGGCTAATGGCTAATGCAGGCATAACAACGGAAACTGTACTGGTGTATTTTTCTTTGTATTTCAGATTAGAAAAGGTCTATAATCTCTTAAAGGAACACTTGACACCAAAGAAACAAGAGACACAATCAGGTAAATGGAATTGTGTTTGGATCATCTTGAAGCAAGAGCGTCACTCTGTATTTCTGGGGGATGTTTTGGAGTTTCTCTCTCTGTTTTTGAATGTGGTGGGGACTGGTCCTGTTTTGTTTGATATTTTACCTTTCTTGTGATTTCCCCTGTATTATTTGAGACATCTTGGTTTTCACAAACATCACTGATGTCAGGGTGACACAAACATACTGTAGCAGAGCAGGGATGATTCCTTGGCACTGGGAACTCTGTATTTGATAGTGTGAAATTAGCTGGTTCTGTTAACCACTTCCTCATTTAAGGCAGCTTGTATGCTGTAAGGGTGTAAGCAGCTCCTGAAGAAAGGACAGGGCCAGTGCACAATTCTTACCTCTCAGTTTGCAAGCTAATATGTGTGAGGTTGAGTCATTCGCTTTTCACTCCAAATGAAGCAGGGTGTGTTTTTCTTATTTCCCTGGATTTGCACTAAGCTCTCTGTGGTGTGGTTGAGGGCTGAGAGTTGATGAAGAATGTATTTGTCAGGGGGCTGTAAGGAGGTGTGAAGCTGTCTCTTTTTGACATCCTTCTCCCCCATGGATTCCAGTGAGAATATTAAGGTAGCTGTTCTATAATCCAAAAGGATTGTGAAAACTTGAGATTCCAAAGAGTTTTAACTAGGTATTTGGCTCACTGCCTGACACTGGAGCCAATGAAGAGCGTAAGCAGAACTGACAAACGCACATATGAATCCATTTCAATACCCTGTATCTGATCTGCTTGGAAGGATTAGGTGTTGGGTTATTTGGAGAGGATTAGTGGGCCTAACAGCAGAGAAGATAACAGCATGTGTGCTGTGTGGGCTTTTGCCTTAAATACAGCACTCCTTCCTTTGGGATTGAGACTGCATTCCTCTTTTGTCAACACGCCCTTTCTTTTCAGTTTTGGATTGCTGGGTGTGGAGAGGACACCAGAAGAGGTGCCAGGATTGCATGGGAAAGGACTGCCTCCTGTCCCTTTCTCCCCATCACTGGGTACTAATACTTTGAAGAGGGTCTCAGACTTTCCTGCTGCGCACTTCATACTAAAAGAGTGTTCAGATTCACTGTTAACACCGTCAGTATCCTTGGTGTACCTATAGGACAGCCTTGTGCTGGCTCTGGCAGTTGCTGCAGCGAGTCCCACCAGCCTCTAGATACTCTTTAAAGAAAAAAAAAAAAAGTTGTCAGGTAAAGAAGCATTTGGGTCACAAGTAGAGATGTATAAGCAGTCTGTATCCTGGTTTCCTGATTTGTGCAAAAGGCCTCGTGGTTGAACAAGTGCACTTTCTCTGTTTCAGGTTCCTTGACTGGAACACCCTTCCCCAAGCAGCTGGCTTACAGTTATCATCATGCTTTTTTTTTTTTTCTATAAAAAAGATTTAAAAAAACAAGGTAAAACTTAATCAACAAACCAGGCTTATGCCTTAGATTTTACAAGCAGAAGTTGTTCCCTGGCTTTATTTCACTATGAGCCCTTCAAGAAACGTTCTGCAAGAATGGAGTCCTGGTTATGGTGAATTTTTCGGTACCTTTTGTTTCTTACTAGGTCATCCATTGCTGGTTTCTGGGGAGCAAAGAGTCAACATGGCTAAAGCGAAAGTCAAGCAGAACTATGGGCAACTGGAGAAGGAGTTCCAGAAGCAAAAGGCAGAGTTGAAATCAAATGACACTTCAGCCAAGATGGATGTTTCCAATATCCGCATTAAAGAGGAGCCTGTGAGCGACGAGGAGCCAATGGATACCTTGGCTTATGAGGGCATGAACAACGGCATTGTCAATGGCCTCCACGCAGAGGAGGACTCCACGGACTCTTTTAACGGCCACTTGCCTGGAGGCTGCGTTGACCGAGTAGCCCAAGAACTGAAGGCATTTGTGTCCTCAACGTTTAAGAAACAATTTGTACTCACCCTGAGTGAGCTTAAACGGTTGTTTAACCTTCACTTAGCCAGTCTGCCTCCAGGACACACATTGTTTAGTGGCATTTCTGACAAAATGCTGCAGGACATGGTGTTGGACACTGGCTGCAAACAGATTTTGGTGCCTGTGAGTATCTTTTTCCATTGGTGTACTTTGGGGAGGAGAGATGGGGGGGACAGTTAAATGTCTCAGCTGTGAAATGTTTTGTCTTGGGCTGGACTGGAAGAACGGATGTGCTCTGCGTAACTGTCCAATATTTGATACGTTGAAGCTGCTGGAGGTTTGTCTGATGTCCTGCTTCTGGCACGCTCTGCTCTGTGCTTTCTTTGCTCTGTGATAATGCTCATCGTTGTCTTTGGGGCTCCGTTTCTACCTCCAAGGTGTTGGGCTGCAGTGACTCACTGTCTCACTTGCTCCGTGTCAGTAACATGATCTAGGGCAGTCCCAGCGATCTTCCCATCAGCTTTCTTTGAGTTGCACAAGCTCCTGACAGGGACGCTGTTGGGGGAGGAAAGGTGATGGTTGTTGCTGGGACCAGCGGGGCACACCCAGCAGAGCCCTCCGGGAAGCGACAGACCGTATCTGCAGCGGGTTTCTTTGGTCAGTCCTCTTCCTCCTAGACTGTTCAGAGATGTCTTTGTTTGTTTGTCTTCATGGAAATGACATGTGTGATTGCGTGAGTCAGAGCCACGGTTGTGTGACAGCAGATTGCTTAGGAGAGAAAAAGAAATTTGGCATCATGGGAAATAGCCTAAAAGGAAAATAATTTTACAAGACATCTGGCAGTGCTGATAGTTTTGCAACCAGAAAGAGCTTGGGAGTCAGCTGCCTTTGGTGAGAGAGGAAAAGAGACGTGTGAACTGCTTGGAAGAGCGGGCAAGGCAGAAAGAGCAGGGAGCAGGCAGGCTGACGAGAGAGCCTGGAGCATGGGAGTTGAAACCCAGCTACGGAACAAGGGTTGCTACAGGGAGGCAGAAAGAACGTGTTCAGTCATGTGCAAAGTACGTACTGTGGCACCTGGGAACCAAGTAACAGACGTGAGATGCCACAGGGGAGGCCACTGATTTCGGTACTTTCTGCTTTCTCTCCTGACAGCTTCCAAGTCCTGGGGTAATGTTTGCCTGGAGCTGCCTTATAGTTCTGGGTAGACTCTCCTTTGTACATAGCATAGTATGTATATGTACTTGCCATGCTGATGGTAAATAACTGAGGTCATTGCTGCTGTATTAATTGGAACTGGGACTTGTTTGCTTTGGAAATGTTAGGATTTTGGAAATGATTTCATCCAGTCTTCACTTAAAGGCTGTGAGGAGTGAAAGTGGGATCGTTTCTTTTTGCAAAAAACAACCAAAATAAAATCCTGTTGAACACAGGTGGTTGGGAACAACTTCTTTCTGTCTGGAAAACCCCGTCACAGCAGACCTGCAGAGGTGTAGAGACGGTCACTGGAGGTCTGCTGCAAGTTTTAGTTCTGCTGACCCAGAATTTACTGCCAAACTTGAGATCTTTACAGGAGCCAGCATAAGCCTGTGCTGTTATCAACGATGTAAATTGTTAGCCCCCAGGCCTCCACCTCATGCTCTGGGGAGATGGCAAAGGTGCCTGGGCTGGTTTTATCCTTTGCATGGGCTCATACACTGGGATATCTCTTGATTGTTCCCATGGACAATTTTGTTTGAACCCACCGAGGCTGCCTGAGCTCAGTGGAAGCCTGGAGGGTTGTTTAGCCTGGGATTTCATAGTTGCTCATTAGTTTTCTGTAATTGAAACTGCTTTGGTGATAAAAATCAATGATCTGAGGTAATTAAAGTGATGTTCTGTGGGGGGTGAAGACACTCTTGGCTTGCACATTGCCCTATTATGGAAAATGTGTTGCTGAAAACAGCAACTGAAACCTTACCAGTGGAATGCAGGATTTATTTATAAAGCTGACCTACTGCACCTAGGGTACAAAACAGTATTTGTGGGGAACCAGAAGAGATGCCACTCCAGCTGCAGCTGAGGCCACAGGGATGCCTGCAGGGTGCTGCGCTCGCCTGTGCTTTGTAGCATCCTCAAACGGCAGGGACCAGCACGTCTGGAAGGCGAATCCCGGGCAGACGCTCCCTGAGCGCAGCGGGGTGCCACTGCCATCGGCAGCGGGGCAGAGGGAGGCGTCCTTGGCAGACGCTGGCACCGTGGTAGTGTGAGAGCTTGGAGGAGAAGCGCGCGCCCAGGAAGCTCCCGCCACAGTGCCTGCGCCCCTTTCCTGCGTACCGATGGGGTGCGCAGGGATGGCTGGCTCCTGCTGGCTCCGTCCCCTGGTCCATGGAGTGGCAAGACTCTGCCCAAATCTCGATGTTTTTGAGGAGTCGGGAAATGATGTAAGCACTGCCGGCTTCCTGCCCGGTTCGGGTAACAGGAGGGGTACGCTGCCCCGCAGGTACGGGGAGCCTTTCGGGCTAGGGCCAGTGCCAGGGCTCTTGCAGGGGTAAGCACAGCAGTTTGCCTCTAAGATCGTTTCAGCACATGGGTGTTTCTGGCGGATTCAGCCCCCTTCAGTCTGGTTTAGCTGTCCCACGAGGCTGCCTGGCAGTGGCTATTTTTAGGGCGTGCTCAGTGCTTCCTTCAGCAGACGCATCCCAAAGCCAAGGGCTCCTCCCCGACAGCTTCCGTTGTAACGTGGCGGCCCTGGGGACGCGGGCAGCAGGTCATTGAAAAGCCGTGCACTGGCTCCGGGGCTCACAGCAGGAAGGGCACGGGGTGGATACTGTAAAGAAGGACTTTAAGGCAGCAGAGAGCTGTTTCAAGGTGAGACTGGAGAGGCTAAGATAATAAACATAAAATGGCAAAGAGATGGTGCATGGGAAGACAGGAAAGCTGGACAGAGCAGCACGTCTCTCTGAAGAGTCATTGGTGGCATTTCCCTCCCCTGGGGACAGGCAGGGACAGCAGCAAGCGTGCAGGGTGCTGCTGGCACCAGCGTCTGCAACAGTTTACAGAGCGAGGCTGGACGAGGGGAGGAGGTTCTGTGTTTTTTCCCAAATAAGTATTGTGTTGGTTTGGAAGCAGTTTCCTCGCTGAATGGCCAGATAAGTGCAGCTGCGTTTCAGTGGGGCTGAGGCAGGAGTTTGCGCTCCGGGTCTGTGTTGAGTGACTTTCTTAGGGCAAGGCAGCGTGCGGCTCGGTGCTCCTGCTGCCCTGCATTTCGCTTTTCCTGCTGCAGCTTATCAGGAGGGAGGCTGAAGTGCTTGATGTTATCTGTGCTGAAAGCATACAAGAGATTGTATTCCTCAGTACATGGAGTGTCCACATGGGAAGAGAAATATGTCAGGTGTTATGAGCCTAGTAAACCTGAATCCTGGCTCTAAACCAAATATAAAACCTCGTTATATTCCAGCCATTTGGACCAATATGGGAGCCGAAGCTGCTAATCCCACCAGGCAGCTCCTGCTGGACAAAATGCTTCTCCTTTGCAATAAGATCAGAGGCAACACATGAAAGGAAAGGCCGATCTTCCACTCTGCGGTGCACAAGTCTTTTGGCATGGTGTGGGGGAAGCTGGGAAGAAAGGTTTGTTTTGTACGAGCAGCCAGGATTGAGGCATACTGCAACAATCAGGACTGGCTTGTTAGCTTTTCACAGATGATTGATTTAGGTCGTCTGGGTGGTTAGCAAGGAATAAATTGTTAGTGACAGACAGGAAGAGACGTCAGGAGTGAAGGCATATTCCAGCATCGCTCATTAGTCACTGCTCCAAGGGGAAATGGTAAGGCAAGTAGATGCTATTGTATTTTTTTAGGAGTTTGGAACATGGAGGAGAGGCAGTTGTATTCCTTCCTATGTGGAAGGAATGTGCCCCCTTCCTAGGGGCATGAGGCCTCTGCTTCAGGAAAAAAAAACAAATGGTGTTTCTCTAGCTTGGCACATGAGAGAGAGAGAAAAAAAAAAAAAAAACCACTTCATTTTTGGAGCCTGAAATGAGCAGGTGTCTGGTTCACTCTCCATCAGCGTTCAGTCTTCTGGAGACCTGTAGTCTGCCTCAGAACAGAGATCACAAATGCAGCAGTGCAGCAGAAGCACAGTGCTTGTCAGTCACGCCGACTTGGGATTAGTGAAGCAGATAAATACAGGTTAGAGTCTGAATGTCTAAAACTTGCCACTGTAGACTTCAAAACCTCCAGAAAGACCCTGCAATGTACTTGATGCTCAGTTGAATAATGCTTTGGGTGGCCTGGAAACAAATGCTGCTGACAGGAAAAATCTATACATCTTGCAATGAAATACTGGCAAAGGTCCAAGCCCTGGGATTGTTCTTCTGGCACTTGGTGGTTCTCCCCTCCAAGGGGAAACTGTCCCCACGCAAAAATCGTGGGGTCCCATGAAATGGCTGGCGGTGTGCCCGTCCCACTGCTGAGGATTACCCCACAGTGTCCAGAAGCATCGGTCAGACATTGCTTGGACATACCAAGGCACACATCGGGGTGCCAGTGTGCTCGTCCCATTCCCTAGGCCATAATTACCCCTCATTCAGGGTCTGTGTGCTGCAGGACAGATTAGATGTGGATCATGTTTCTGCTGGAGTCACTGGGGCATGCAAGAAGGTGTCTGCCCCTTGGCTGCGGGATGGGCCATGCCTGTGCAGGCACAGGGGCTGCCAGAGCGAAGTTATTCCCTTTGAGTATGGGGTGGGAGAGGAGCTTATGTTGTTTCAGCGCTTCTCATTACATGGCCACAACATTTTTGATTCAGTAATAGATGTCAAGGGATACTGTATCATAGAATCATTAAGCAGAACTCATTAAATAGGTGGTTATTTTTAACAGCCTCTTGCTCTCAGTTTCCTCCACAGACTGCTGCTTCACCAGATGAACTAAAGGTTTATGCACTTTGGGAAGCCGGTGACACTTATGATCAGGTAAAGACAAAAATAAGTGATGCTCCCAAATATATGGTTATTAAGCATTTGGCATCGTTTGAATTTGTGTTTCTGGAAGTGGTACAGTGGGTAGTTTTTTCCCTTTTCTCTAAGGAAGTCTCCAGTTTTCAATACCACCCTATTTCCAGCTGAGAGGAAGCTCTTAGATCTCAGGTTGATCCTCACTGTATCAAGACCAAGCTGTGTGGATAGAAACATTATATGTTGGTAATATATGTTGGTAACTAATTCAGTGGATGCAAATAATGTTGAACCTGTGAAGAGAGAGGATTCTACAATGCAGGCCTTACACTGGGATCCAGTCCAATTTCTTTTTTTTTTTCTTTTGCTGATGGTAGTACAATGTTAACCAGTGATTATATGATGATGGTACCTGGCGTATCTGTTTATATTTAGAATAGGAAATGATTACAGCATATGTGAGCATGTCCTGACTTTTAGTTGATATCAGAGTAAATGAAGTGGAAGGAAAGGCAGCCTAACAAAACATGGATGGACAATATAACTGCTGTGTCCATGACCTAAATAAATGTTTATAGGAAAGTCTCATGCATTGTTCTAGAGAAAAAGCAGTATCCAACCTCCTGGCCGGAGTGGACCACATGAGTGGAAGGGTTTGAGAGGAGTATGTCTTAGCCCCTTTTTCAACGTGTTTTTGTACCTTTGGAGTTGCTCTAGGTCTCAGGATAGGTGCAGATCTAGCTGTGGGGTATGGAGAGATCCTTGTAGAGCCCTAAGAAAATAGGAGCAGACCTGATAGAGAGCAGATATAAACGGGACAGGATAAAGTTTCAAGATTACGAAGCAAGAAAATCCTCTAATGCAGTTCAGTAAATATTTTGTACAGACTAATGTACATGCAGTTTTGTTGTATAGAAAGCTAAAAATATTTGTTCTTTTTGTATTAATGATACTTTTTCTTCTAAAGCATCGCCAAGTTTTGCTTGAAATCTTTTCAAAAAATTATCGAGTGCGCAGAAATGTCATTCAGAATCAGTTGAGTCAAGAATGTGGAGAAGATTTAAACAAGCAGGAGGTGGATAGAGTGTTAAAGGTAAGTTTCTATTCAGTTGTGGTTTTGATCCAGTTAATACATGAATTTTTAATGCTTTGGTTTGACCGAAGGATCATATTTTACCTTGAGCTGACAAGTGAACACGATGCTAGAACAATTTCTGTTGGAACGTGGACAGAGCCTGTTTTTCAGCCTGTTTTCTTAAAAATAACACTTGTCTCATTCTACCTTCTTTCCCTCTGAATGGTAATGATTTTGACTCCCATGTTATTTGGTGTTATTGCAGCAAATCTTTATTTCTCATCTTGGACCAGCAGAGAATAGAGCTCAGTAAATGTCATACTTCAGAGTTATTTTTAAATAATGTGGACTTAAACATTAAATAATGTGGAGTTAAAAATTAAGGTGGTGGGAGCGTTCAACGCAGTGTTCTGAGTTTACCAGCTGCCTGCTATTTGTTAATGCTGAAGAACACAAGTGCCATGTATTCAGAAGGAAATGCATTTTATTCTGTAGTAGGACTTAAAGCAGCGTAGAGAGCAAAACCCTAGCCAAAACAAGCATACAGAGTACTAGTTGACGCATCTCATAGTGAATGCTTATTTGAGTCCTTTCATCTCTGTCTTTGAAGATGAACCATTTACTTTCTAAAGAAGTTTAGGGTATAAAGTACAGACCACACAGGCCATGATTGACAAGCTTTAAAAGTGATGCAGGATGGCTAAGTAGAAAGTTGCCAACAGTGTAATACTTCAATCACTATTGTTGGGCCTTTGCTCACCATCATCCACTTCAATAAGTCAAGTGCTTAAGTACTTTTATTATGTTGGGATCTGTAAGCAGAATAATAGCATATATGAAAAATTACAGATCTGTTGCTGTGATAGTAAGCAAACTGGTCTTGCTTGAAAGAACCCGGTCTTAGTATTAAAATAAGCTCAGACATTTCCGCCTGCTAGACAAGACAGTATTTCCTACGGCTTGCCTGCGCTGGGAGGTTTGTCAAGCAACTAGATGAGCTCTAATATCAGGTCTCCTGAGACATCTAGACAATGTACTGGCATTAGTTTTCACAATGATGTTGCTATTTAACAAATAATCTATTTCTGGAAAAAAATACATTCCCCTAACAAACTGGGTAGTCTTTTTATAAATGTAAGTCATCGTGCAACCAGCCTTGTGTTGTGTCAGACTTCTTTCTCTTGAATACATTTGTCACAGAAGCACGTGAAATTATCTTTGTTTCTGAAATAAATGCTGAAAGCATGATTTAGTGAAACAGGAAGATTTTCTGGCTTCTTTAAACCATGAGAGAGTGGATTCCAGTTTGAGTGAAATTGGGTTCGTTGACTCCTATTTCCCCATCTGCATGTGCTCTTTTTTTTTTATACCCAGAGGAAGAGACTGACAGGGTTTGTATTTTTGCATCTGCAGATCAAGACTGCAAACCCTCTTTCTAGCCTCTGCACTTAATTTCTTATTTGTAGAGCGTTTGGCTTTAAATCCCAAGAATTAAGAACAACTTGACTTTTTTTTCCATTTAAGTTCCACAGCATCAGTTCTGTAGCAGTACTTACGCTTGTGTTGAATTATCTAAATAGGAGGGTAGGAGCAAAAGAAAGAGAAGCTATTAGGTTAGAACTCAAGAGACTTGGTGTTCATTTAATAGAAATAAGAAAATGAACCACAAGAAAACCCACTTACAGAACTCCTTTGCTGTGGTGCTTACCAGCTGTAAGCATAGCAGATGTGGTCAGAATACCAAAGTACACTTCGGAGGTTTGACACTTCATTATCACAGAACGTTGTTTCTTACAAGGCTTCAGCTTTGGTGCTGCCTCTGCACTCCAGCCCTTCCCTTCTGTGTCTTCACCTGAGCTTCAGCCAGTGTTTACCCTTCAGTTCCTCATGTCCTCACCTCGCTCCTCAACGTTTCCTAAGCTGGCTTCTGTGTGATTTCCCCCATTCCCTCCCCCACGAAGCATGGTTTCTTGCTGCCGTCCCATTGTTTATCCTCCTTGTGGCCTCTCAGCCTTCCCCCTGTGTGTCTGTCATCTTAATTTAAGCTATATGATCTTCAGGGCAGAGATAACCTGCAGCTCTGCATTTATGCTCTCACTTGTGGCACTGAAGGGACTTACTGGTCACATTTACCATCACAACGCTGAATAATGGTTCCCAAGACAGATAGGGCACAACTTACAGTGTGTAGTCTCAAGGTTTAGAAACCTAGCTTGGTGCTGCGGGTGCTGATGGACTTTCCCTTTCTTCCCCAGGACTGCTGCGTGAGCTATGGCGGAATGTGGTATCTTAAAGGGACTGTGCAGTCTTGACAGCGGTGTCAGCAGCTTCTTTACTTCAGATGTTCTCCAGGATGAAAGAGGAAACCTGCGGTGGGCGGCACAGACAGTAATGCCGTGGCCTTGGGAGTGTGGGGCAGGATCTGACCTACTTTGGGGCACGTGGGCATTGCAGAAAGACAGTCACTGACATCACAACATACTCATATGTTTGCATGGCCGCCTAGGTGCAGAGAGCAACTAGGAAGACAACATGGGACCCTGTCTGCAGTTTGATTAATCTGGGATTTCTAATGTATTTTGCTTTTCCTCCTGTTTCGTTATAATAAAATAAAACCATATACTGACACAGACATGATCAACAAATCATGGTCTAATATTTTATTTTGTAAGTAATGCCAATAAATTTGTTTACAAACATCCCAGTTTTTGTTAAATATCTGGATGCTCATATGTTAGTCTGAGCATTATAATAGCCCTTGCAGCCCTCTTTATAAAGAGAAGATAATGATGTTCATGGAAATGTCAGGGCGAGGGGGGACACAAAATCACTGTCTCTAGACTTTGTACTACATAACAATTGTTCTCACCTGTTGTCTGTGATTGAACTGTTTGCAAAAGAACTTACACTTGAAACAGATGTGGAACAACTACTGGCTTTCTTTTATTGATGTGGGTTTTGAGGGATTTTTTGCATTACCATGTGCAAATACAGCAAGGTAAGTGCACCACCTAGAAGGCATCCAGCTGTAGTTATCACACTTGGCAACAATGTAAAACCTCTATTTTGTGTAATTTTTTAAAAAATAAAATTTTATCTTGAAGGTCAGCTGTGGCATCTTGGTGTACCCTGCCTTGTATTTGGCCAGGAAGAAATGGAAACTGTCCCTGCTCCTTTTAGAACCCAAAGGCTTACAGAGGAAGGAAAGGTCAGGAATGTTTTTAGTACATGTTAGAGGTAGATAGTAAACTGCCTCTTAAATTGCTTTACATTATTCTGCTTGCATCATGTTCTTCAGGAGGTGCTTAGAGGTGGCTGTCAATATGAAGGCCTCTTGCACAAGGGACAGTAACTGCGCTTTTCTTGTTCTAGGTTTATCATTTAAGCCTAACTGCAGTAAGATAAGGAATACCCTACTGAAAGAATTTTATAGTAGGGTTACTTTTCTGTTCATGTTCTTTGTTTGCTATAATTTCCATCACATGAGAAGCTCAAGTAGATTCTATTAACTTCATCTACTTATGCTCAGAAAAGGCTAAGTTGTTGACTAAACAGATTAAGGTAGTTAAGCCAGACAAGATTGGCCCAAGAGTAATATTGCCATACTTAAGAGCATTTCACACTTCTGTGGAAAATATTTTTAAACTGCTAAAACTCTACCTTAATTCATATGCTAGTGTAGTTTATTAACTACTTAAATGTAATTGTGCAGTGTTTAAGTTCAGGCAACTTTTGCAGCCTTTGTCCTGTGTGCCACCCACGTCTGACACTTACCTAGTATGGCCTCGTTGCTGTAGCAGCAACCTACAGCTGTGTCTATAAAGCTTCTACCTGGGAAAGCCACAGTATGAGAGAAGTTGTAAAGGAACACACCCTTGGAGTTGTGCTCAGAATATGAACACTTAAGTGTTAAAGTATACCATAGTACAGCCAGAGCTTAGCAAAGGCACAGGTGGTCAAGGGCAAGTTACCCTACAGAAGAGTCTGAGCACATTTTGGATATTTTTAAAGGGTAAAAAAGTATATAGAATGTGCTCTGGTAGCAAACAGTATTAAGCCACTGAAGATCACCTCTTTAACCAGAAATTCTAAGTTGCTGTTACGTAACTTCTGGTCCCACAGGTGTGCATCCCCTTCACCTGAAGTGGTGAGTAGTGCTAGTAGTAAATGGCTTGTGACTAACAGTATTACAGCTTTCTCATTTAAGGTTACTCCTTTCCAGCAGCAGGCCTCTAGGTGATGAGGATCCAAGTGTTAGGAAAACAGTGACAATATAGTTAACCCGATGCAGAAGAACAGCTTTCCTGCTTTTCACCCCTCACACACTTTTTTAAAAAAAAAAAAAAAAAAAACACACAGACAAACACCACAACAAGGAAACAAGGAGAAACCACTTAGTTGCCTCTGGCTTTCTTTCCCAGGCACACCTATCCTTGTCCATTTAGTGTAATTTTTTTTTAAATACAAATTTAATGGGAACTTCATCTGAGCTGTCAAGGAAAGATAGCAAGACTAGATAGTGCAGGTGCCATCTGCACTGAGTTTACAGTTTCCTGATTGGCACAGATAGGCATAATTACTAGTTACACATGTAGCTTGACTGGCTTATTTATTTGCTTAGAAAAATATTCACAACATTCAGATTCCCACTTTTAAATATTTTTTTTTTTTAAGAATGCAACATGTTTTTGAGAAATTCCCACGATATGAAGTCTTAATACTGCAACTGAAGGACAGCTATACACAAGCTTAACAGGGTACATAAGGCAGACAGCACTGTAATAGCAGCAATTGAACTAAAGCTGAGAAATTGTCAACACTCTCAACTGTTTGGTATATTGCAGCAACTCAGACAGGCAGCAAGTAGGTTCCCCAAAACAGTTGAACAAATTAAGCTATGAGACTCTTTATAAGGAAAATGTCACCTCTCCTCGTGCCTTCTTTCTCCTTAATTGCTTAGCTTTTGTTTTCCGTTCTTCACACTTAAAAGCAGTTTTAAGGAACATACTTCTCCATGTTTTGTTTTTCAGAACTTGAAAACCTATGAACTATTATTAGGGAGTGGAGGAGAGGAAGAACAAGAACATGGGCCCCTGTTTTCAGAACGATATGTTCTGGCAGTGTTGCATCCACCCTCCTACCCCATAGGCAGCATGGAATAGGTCCACGGAAGCCGACACTGGAAGCAATAGACAAACCCATATGAGGTTCTACCTGACCCATCTCCTTCAAGCACTTGGAGGTTGTGGTATGTAGGCTTAAAAGCTATTCCACTATATCAATGCTACTGCTAAAGTTAAATAGCTAAATTGCAACTTTCTATCTTGCCGAATACACACAAGTATGTACTTTACGGGCATTCCACCAAAAAAGAACAGTAGGTCCCAAATAACATATATAATTCACAGTATCTTGCCTTAAGACAAAGTCCCCTAAATAAGAAACCATACCTAAAAGCCACACAAACTTTGTCAAATCCTTTCTTAGTAAGAAGACATTTATACTAATCTATGGGAGAGCTTAGTGCATGTGAAAACGTGTTACTAACTTAAACCAAGCACAGTGCAAGCTGCTGTGCCAGCTCTCCACTTCCCTGCCAAAGCAAGTTCAGCTAGACTGCTAACTTCATTCTCAAGACTCAAGGAGAGGCTGCCCATTATACTGGTCAAGGGCTTTGTTTTTGTTAATTTTCTACATAGTTTTACATAGTTACAGGGCTAGATCATCACCTGCAAGCTAAAGAAAAGCTTTAGCCTGGCTCCTCGTGAGAGTACTGTACAGATTTCTTAGCTCTGTTAATTTGAAGTGGAATAGGGAAACTAGTGTCAGTTACTGCTCTGGCCAGAAATTGTGCAGTATGAAGTAGTAGTGTAGTATTAAGCTATGATGTTTGTTTGCTTGCTTTCCAACCACTAGTTTGTGTGACAGTGCTAAACAACATCAAATCTATTGCTACATAGGTACAGGGAGACTGCTAGTCTAACTAGCTTGTTAACTACAACATGTCTACAAGCCAATTGAAAACATTCATTTTGAGTGCTAAAAGAAACATCGGTATAAGGGGTCTTTTGACATTTGTATAAAGTTTTTCCCCCCTCTTTGAGTAACAGATTAGTCATCAACAGAAAATGGGTCAAAGTCCAGCGTTACGGCTGAGAAGAGAGGGACTTGTACTTAGATCTGTGTTCATCTATTTCTTCCTTTGTTTTTTTGATGCAGCTAAAGATTTCCTTGAAGAGTGCTTTGTATTCAGGAAGAGCATTTGTGGGAGAGTCACTTAGCTCCACATTTGTGAATTCTTGATTGCTAGCTGAAAGATCATACTGGGTATTTCCCACATTAAGTTCTTTGGAATACTGCTTCAGTGTTTGTACAGCCTTGTGTTTCAAAGAATCTTCATCCATTTGACACTTCTTCAAAAGTTCCTCATACTTCACTTTCAGAGCATTATACTGAGCATCAACTTCATTAAGTACAGAGATTCCTCGCTGCTTCACAGCTTCAGCTCTCCTAATACATGTTTCTTCATGGCCTCTTAGAATGTCTCCCCCTGCAGCACTACTTAGGAAAGTTTCACTACTGCTTCGCTTCAGTGCCTTCTTGTCAAGCTCACATACAGTCAGAAGTCCATCATCTGCCGGGCTCTGACCAAGCTCCCTTTCTAAAGATTCCTTGAATGAAATGAAAAAGGATTCTGGCACCAATTTCTCTACATTATGGAATGTGTTTTCAGACTGAAGTATTTGTCGCATCTCAGCTACTTCCACTTCCAACTCCTCTGCACGGGCCCGATACAAGTCTATATCAACAAGCCTCTGTTCAAGGTCACAGTTTTCTTTTACCATGAGACTATATTCCTCTTCCATTGTTACCCTCTTCTCTTTTTCTAGGTTAAGTTGGGCTTGCAGAACTGTAACTGCCTTTTTTAAGTTCTCATTTTCTTCTTCTAGAGGACTTAGCTGATTATCCATTGAAGTTATCTTTTCTGCAAACACATGATCATAAACAAAATACCTGCAGAAACAAAGAAAAAAGTATTACCAAATGTAGGAAATACAGCTGACCACACCTAAAGTTTTCCTGCCGTAGGTAACTCATGACAGGTATAAACTGAATGCTAACATATCTCAAAGTATACACAGCAGTCATTTTGGTAACCTGTCAGTCCATTTAACAATCATGAAAGGAGTCTGTAAATACTTCATATTGCCATCAAATCAAGCCTCCCACATCAAGCAGAATGGCAGCTTTTTAACAGTTTTAAGTTACAGATAAGCTTACTGAATAACTAGGTCTGTAACTTAAGTTTAAAAGAAATATTGCCTTAATGTATCATGCAATGCTTTCTGACCCTCAGATTTTTTCCACAGCTTTCCACTCTTACAACTTGTGACACTACTGATTGCGGAAAGGAGCTTTAAAATGACAAGGCAATTCTGTAGGCTGGTAGTTCCACAAGCCTTTGGCAGTCTGAAAGAATCCATGTACTTATCTTTTGCATTGCCAACAAATAACTCCTTTTTGGATGCAGAGATTGCATGGAAGTAGAACTGAAGAATAAGCAGTACTGGAAGCCCAGACAAAAAAAAAAAAAAAAGCCTGTTCTCCCTGTCTGTAGAGGTGCTTCACTTCTGAAGTTACCTTCTAGGACTGAAGCTAGACTGAGCTCTTACCCCAGGTGACTCCTGATGGGCATACTAAAGCAGTTCAGCTGCGTAGAACTGCTCTGAATTAAAAAGCAGCCCAGAGCTCGAGGTACCATTTTACCAGCTTAATTCAGCAAAGCTACTGTATTAATCCCATCTTCCTCAAAGAGAAGATGCCCACAGATGTCCAAGAAAAGGGTATGTTACAGAAAAGATTGCTTAGGATGTTTACTTAGTAATTATCTATGTTTGTGCTTTATCTGACTGAAAAGAGGGAGGTTCAAATCCTTGCAGACTTTCTGGGCTACAGTTTGATATGCTTGGAAACTTTGGGGGAAAACCTTTCAAGATAGAGAGTGGAACATACAGTTCCTCTCCCCACAAAGGCTATTACAGCCTGCAGCCAGAAGTATGCCAGCAGTGGCAACACCACACGGCGCAGGACTGTGGAGATACATTGCTAGTTGTGAACTTAAGATGCATTTCTGCTAGTTTGCTTGACATCTGTGCTTGTTTCTAGTTTTTGAAACTTTGCTTAAAATAACTTCACTATTCTGTTTACTATGCAAGGTAAGAGTCTTACTGGCGAAGGTCATACAGCTCCTTCAAGCACGAAAAGCTATGCATTGATCTTGGCTGGTCAGATCTCTCATGGCTCATCCGGCCTCGTCCAGACTTTTTCAATTCTTCTACTTGTCTTTGCAGGTCATCTATGTGTGTTTGCAGATTTTCAATAGTCTCCGTCAAGCTAAAAGTGAAGGACTGCTGTTAAAACATTTGACTGTTTAGTCAAGGACATGAGATAAAGCTCCCATCCCCTCATATTGCAGTTTCTCCTCTGAAGACTGCTCTCTGGCCACAAAACACCTTTAAATAAAGCTTTCGATTTAAAAGTGTTGTAGGACAACACTAGACAGAAACAGCCATCCAGTAACTGCACAAACACACTTGGACTGCTTTTTTCATATTAACAGTTGGGAGTGGAAGAGAGAAAAGAGGATCTAGCCTAAGTTTGTTACCTTAGTATCTTTTGTTGTGAAGCTCTACTCTCTGCAACTAGTTTTTGATTAGTGTCTTCTAGTTCTCTTGCTGTCACATCCAGCTGTTCGTAGACTTTCGCATGTTGATCGTTCATTTGACGCAAGAGCTCCACTTGCTTTGTGAGATACTGCAAGACAGTATTGCTGTTACTAGTCTATACTTGAAACACAAAGATAGGGCTACTATTCTGCATTTTTATTCACATTCATAAAAAAATTACTAAGTTTCAGAAATACATAGATTCCAGTGGTTGCTTTGCTAAATATACAGTTGAAAAGGTGCCGTCAGTAAGTCAGCTATCTTGCCTTTGTCACTAAGGTCAACACAGGCTGATCAACCAGCCTTTATCCAGATGAGTTGGGTTTGTTTGTGCAAACTGTGTTTCTCTCCATCTATCCTTGCTACAGGTAAGCTATTGCCAGTACCCAAGCCTTCTGGATTGGGTTTGTACTGCAGTCATCACTAATACAGCCATGAATCCAGATTTCAACACCGCCCTTAACTATCCACTGAGTCTTTCTAAAAGTTGCAGTGGGCTCCATCAGAAGTTTTGTAATGGTGTTGACCCAACAATTTTCTTAGCATTAAAACTGAAATACTGGGTGGCACCATCTATATATTTTTTTTTAGCTGGCCTAACTTTTTCCCGTCTGAAGCAGCATTAGGTTCAGCAAAACAGAATTTAGATTGTGGTCACACTTAAGAGGGTTTGTGGACTACTATGTGTCAGGAAGTAGAACCAAACTTTTGGATTCAATCTTTAATTACCCACAGGGAACTATTCCAGTTACTGTAATACCAGAAGTCTCTCTCTCTCTTTTTTTTTTTTTTTTAAATAGAACTCCACACAAAGTGGTCTCATTTTAATCACTGTTAGTTTTACAGTTACCAAAATAGCCTGTTAAGTGTCTAGAATAATTTCAGAAAGCCTGGAGGTCTTGGTGTAAGAAGTTAACAACAACCTAAGACTCCCAATACAAGTGCCTTATATTGTCCCACGTAGGGTAGGGCTAGCCAGTTCCAAAAAAAAAAAAAAAAGTTTGTATTAAACAGACTTGAGAACAAAAACCAATCCTTTAATTCTGAAATACTTTGTTGTTATACAGAATTTATTTCTTGCAATATATTCTGTATTACTATATGCTACTTACTGAGAAATACAAACATCCATTGGGCTTCCAGGCAGAACTCTCTCTCTTTACATAGGCCTGTTACATACTGAAAACTTCTAATATTCTACTTAACCTTTTACCTCCTTAAAAGATTGATGGGTTTACATTTTAGGCAATTTAAGAACAGATTATAAATTAATCTAGGACTAGTAGCTGCTACATACAGACTTCTAGAAGATCAACATGATAGCAGTTGGCTAGATCCTTTTGCAGCCTGTACGCACGTGACAGAGGATTTACACAAAAATAGGACATGGATTAGCAGCAGAATCTCAATGTGACCCATTTCAGATTAACTTTCCCTACTGGTCACTCTCAGAAGGAGCCAGAGATCTTCATACTTTGTTCAGCAATACAAGAGGGGCTGCGCACAGAAACCAAGGTTTCGGTACCAGAATTAGACATTACCACTTCCCACAATGGGCTACTGCAGAAGGTTTAGCTGCATGGAAGAGTAAAGCACCATTTTCGCCACCTTGTGTCTCCAACATCTTCAGTGTTGGTATCAAGTTGGCCTGGTATAACCAGGCCACGAAAACAAATATAGCTGTGGTAACACCTTAGAAGTTTGTATTTGTTCCACCTCCCCAGCAAACTAAGCGCTTAACATGAAGCAGCAGTTGAGACTTACGCTCTACCACATGTTGAAAGGGGAGTCAGTACTTCTGAAGTCTGAGTACTGAGAACTAAGATTCAGACAGTGATAAAGCTGCCCTCTCAATCCAGTATTTATTACATCTACAATGATTAGTTAGTGGCACACGTGTCAGCACAGAGGTCAGATATAACAATCCAAGGCTGTAAAACGCTTAATATGTTAGTGTTTAATATATCAGCTGTAATCTTAAGCATCCCAAAGCCTTTGACCCTTCCTTTACAGTGCAGACAAGGTAGTACCATATTTCAGAATGATTTCTTAATTATTGTAAAAAAGTTCTAGAGTTTGCTACCTGTAAGATGTAAATTAATGGGAAAAAAAATTCATTGCTTTATTGCACTAAAAAAGCTAGGCAAAAACCTAGCAAAGTAGCTCAAAGAACAGATGAAAGATCCCCTTCTACTTGCAGAGACAAGCACTTTAAGAATTAGGAAACATCAAGCATAGATGCTGGATATGGCACTTATGCATTGGATCCTGTGCAGTGGGGAATTGTCTGAACATACAGGGCCTTGACCCCGTAACACACCAACTATACATCACCGCTAGAAGGACACTTCTGACCACTTCCTTGTGCTAAAGCTCTCTTACGTAAAGAATGAACACTAATCCACCAAAAAAAACAAAACCCAAAATAAAATGAAATAAAAACACCTTAGTCAAATTAAACTGGCTTAAACCAAGCAGGATACTACATCCTTAACAGCACTAGACTTTCTATAAATAAATGCAACTTTGCAATAATGTATTTCCCATATTTCAAGATAGCATTATAATACAGCTCCTGATTAAGTAGCTCTACTCAATGAGCCAGGTTGGTTGTCTATTGCAAAGTTATGCTGTGTTATTTCAAAACATGTTGCAACTGTGTTAAACATTTCCAAAAACATGGCTGGTCATTGAATCATTTAGGTTGGAAAAGACCTCCAAGATCATCAAGTCCAACCGTTAACCTAGCACTGCCAAGTCTACCACTAAACCACATCCCTAAGCACCACAGCTACCCATCTTTTGAATACCTTGAGTAGAGCAGTATTTGTATAGCACCTTAAGTGTTTGATTCTTTAGATCTAGAAAGCAAAATCTTTTCTACAATAATATTCATGCCAATGACTTTTTTTTAGGTCTCTGCGTAAGTGAACACTTTTTTAAATGCCACAGCATTAATATAAATAGCAGCCATTCGAACCATTGTATCACAGAATCAACAGGATAACAAAGATGACGTTTCCACTTAATAGGGGAAAGAGCCAAACTAAGAGGTATAAAACAAGTGTTATAAAAAAAACTAAATTGTACATCACCTAAGAAAAAGCTGCATTATTGTTAATATGACTATTTTAAAAAACACCAATTTATTTTTAAGTCTCAAGCTTAGGATTCTTTAAGTTACCTGTTACCATAACAATGATAAACATTTAAGTCTTGAGTTGCAGCTGTACAAAAATAAAACACTGTAACTGCATAAGTTCTACTTCCACAAATTAATTCATATTTTGTAAGAATTTAGCATATACCAGACACAGCCTATTCCCTGTGATTCATAGCAGAGCCAAACCAAAATGCTGGACCACATTTCCATTACATTGTCAGTTAGAGAAGTGCTGAATATTTAATAAATTTAATTATTAGAGACCATGCATTGCCCTCTTAATAGCTGAAAAAATTCATTACATTGACAAATGCTAGGTCTGCAAGAACATAAGCACTATTAAAAAAAGAAATTGCCAAAAATGGTTAGGTTTTTCTATCAAGTAACATAAAGATGACTGTTTCCAAAAGGGTGGTTCTGATTTTCCCTCCCGCCCTGGAAAATACAGAAGCATATATCCACTACATCCTGTATTTAGGTACTAGTTAAATGTTTGTTCTTGATGTTTCTTTTTTAGTTGAACTTGACTTTAGTTCCCTTTACCACAGCTCAGTTTAGTGGAATTATATATCCCCAGATTTGATTCAAATCTCTTTCATGCTTTTGTCAAGCTTTTAAATTTCAGCGCAGTAATTAATTTATTCATCATATAATTTCATATCATTTTACCTCTTAAGACCAGCAAAATTTAGCAATAAAATTCCTGAAATAACTTTTCCTGTATAAAAAACCACCAGTCCTTTGTCATTACATAAAACAAATCCAACAAATTTAGTGGCACAAAGACTCTGTTAATGAGACAAACAGATCTAACTATGATCAAAGCCTATATAAGTTTTTGAGGTAGCAGAAGTAGTTAAAGCAGCGATTGTCTTGAAAGTGTCAATCAGATGTCAAGAAACTCAGATTTCTCAGCTTATGTGCTATTCTGTTGCATGTCTACGTGCTTTAACATTTGGATCCCTTAAATATTTACCTCTATCTCCTGCAGTTGCTCTTGATTTGTTGCATACATTTGCTGTAAAGATTCCTCTAATTCTGTGTTTCGGTCCAGCAGCGTCTTCCCAAGCTCAGCAGCAAGGTGAAGATCTAAACAAAGAAGTCACATGTGCACGTAAGTTACAGAGCCAATAGTATGATCTATTTTTAAAGCATTTTAATTAATTACTTGGTGTTTTTTATTACTGTTGTAACTGCCCTAAGTCATTTGCAGTACCCAGAAAGTAAGTCAGCTTATACTTAGATAGTCGGTCCCAAAACCTAGAAGGTACTCCTATTTCGTGAGCCTTCCTTAATTCCTCCTTTAGTCCTTCAGCCACAGGTCAGACACATCCAGACATCTTCTCTTTGCTTCCCTCCACCTGCCCAGTACAGCACCAGCATCTCTACTCAAGGTGCCTGTTAACTACATTTCACAATGTTTACAACAGTCATGCTTTAGAAAAATAAGCATAATATACCCTGTAAGTGCTCATCAGGTTAGACCTGGGCCAAAGCTGACTGCACTCTCATTTACTTTGCTGTTCCTCCCCATTACCTCTTCAGCAAGGAGCTCAGGTCACACAGGATCAAAGTGGTAAATTAAAATTTCAGACACTTTATGGTGAAACAATAATATCAAAAGACATAAAACTGATAAAGAAACGTAGCTATTCTGCTTTTCAAGCTCATAAACCTAGGAGACAGCAATTGCTTTATGTGCTCCAAAACATCATTTTAAGTGTCATTTGTTCCCAGGCACTTAATCTCTATTTCACTTCAGTCATCTTCAATCACCTCCAGGGTGCAGCAACTGTAGTTGTTTCAAATTAAGAAATAAGTCATCTGAACACCCAGTTCCTTTCTCAAGGGAAGTTTGATATTTGTTTCACAGCATAAGTATTGCTAGATATCCTATGTTATTATATTTAAAGATGCACGCAATTTAAAATTAACATTATGTGATGAAATCAATGTAATGTTATTGCTAAAACAGTAATTACTCTGTGCAGGGTATTACATGTTCAAAATCCAACAGATTTTGAAAGTCTCTTATTTTTCACCTCCTTCCCATCACTTGACCATGACCAGGTTGTCTCCTGCATGCAAGACAGTCTTGTTTGTTTTCCCATAAATAGGACTAGCATCATGAATGGGAGAGACAGAAGGAAATTCAAGAAAAACTTAGATTCTCTACAAGACGACTTAAATTAATATACAAGAGACATGTACTGCATCACCGGCAGTCATAGCTAGACAAGAAAACGCGTTCCATTTTCATTTGATTAAGATGCCCTTGTTTTAACATGTTATCTTATCTCTTTCCTGCCCTTTCCCAGTTACCTTATCAGCTAGTCATTGTAGTAGACAGAATGCTGTTCCAAGATTGTTTTGTGCTAACCTTCAGTTTGGCAGCCTGTCCAAAATGATTACTTGATCTAGATGCATAAACCAAAGACTGAATTCAGACTCAGACAAATGTTCCTGCTCACTTGTCTTTGTAAATTGCAGATGTCCAGTTTTGGACAAACAACAGCTGTGGTATTCTTTACACATTCTTTACAGCTACAGTACAGTGTTTCCTACCTTAAAGTCAGATTCTTGGAATAAATTCTAGAAAAAATTATTTGAAACAAGTCACACTGCATGCAAGTCCTTGATAGAACTAGGAGCCACATGGCATGCTGGTTTATACTTAGCAGTTTATCCTCACATAGCTTTTTCATTGCAATGCCACTTGTTAAGAAACACAGCCTATCTTAGAGCTTTTTCCCAAGGTTTAAAGTATTTGGATAAGGAAACCTTAAGGCATCCTGCTTAAGTTTCTCCCATTAAAAAAAAAAACAGAGCTCATATATTGTTTATCCATGGACAGAGCAACTCCCAAGCAGTCAAACACCAAGCTGTTTGTTCCATCACACCACAGAATACTGGAGTCTTTAAATCCAGTCATCTTCCATCCTATATAAAACAGAGTCCTGATTCACAAGTTCTCATACTACATAAATCTTTACTAGCACCCACAATCTTTAAAGGCTCGTCAACAATATTGGCATCGTTCAAGGCAAAGACTAAATAGTCCATTCTTTTCTTTTAATAGAGTAGAATAAGAGCTTTAGAGAGGATTTAGGATTATGTTAAAGACATAATGCATAAAAGAATTTTGCTGCCATTTCCCTCCCCAAAGTGAAAGTTTGTTTTGATGTTTAAATACATTTAGGAGTAGATAGTTTCATTCTGAAATGCCCCCCACATCTACTAAATCAAGTAGCACATACCACGCAGTACTTTGAATACAATGTGAATAATAGAATTCATGTCATTGTACTTATACACTCGGTCTGTTCATTAGAATGGCAGAGGCACAAATGAGTTACTATGGGAGAAGCATGCTATTTTGTAATTAAGGCAATTTGTTTTTGAGGGGGAGAAGACAAGTGGAAGAGCTCAGTAACATGCAATGAAACCCTAACTGCTACCCCTAGAAAAGGAAGACCTGAGACAATCTGGCCTCTTCTAAAATTAAGAGTTTACTTTGCATCTGTTTTTCCACATTAAGTACCTATACTCCCTATGAAGAGCAAATTTTAAGTCAGATGTAGAACGTGTTCTCCTGATACAGAAGGAAAAGTTAGTTTACGTTTGTCTTAGTCACTGTACAACACTAGAAGCACACTGCATTTTCTGTTGTAAATTTATGTAAACTAATAGCTAAGTCCTGCAACAGACAATTACACGTTTTTCCTTTTCACCATGTACACATCTTAAAAACTTGATTTTCATAAACCTGATCAGTCTTACTCATGCCATTTAACAGCTCCATCAGAAGCCTCTAAACCAAACAGAATTTCAGTGATGGGTATTCTGTGGAGTTAAAGCCCTCACTCTCCACAATCTCTTTCGACAGTGTTACTATAATTGAGAAAAAGATTAAAACAGTACCCAAATCCTTCTCTTCTACATTTTCATAACCCACCTAACAAAGTGATTCAGATAGTTTTCAATCTAAAAAATAAGTCTGTACTTTTCAATAGCAGAAGACCTTAGTAGTGCAAGATATGTAAGCAAGCCTGGTTGAAGTTTATTTAACTGTAAAATTAAACCCTTCCTTTTTTTTTAAAAAAAAAAAAAAACTGAGCTGCATATTTCCTACTCCACATTCAGATTATTCTGTTCTGTTAAAGCAAGTAACAGCAAGATGCAAAAGGAGCAGTCATAAAAGAATTCTTTTCCAAAGGTCAGCATACTGCAGCAAAACATGGATCTTGCAGAAGGAGGGACGACTGTTCCCATCCTTAGAAGAATTCCATGAGCATTCCGTTTTCAGGAGCTGCATGCCAGAAAAGCCCACCTCCATTGTCAAGGCAAAAGCTTTTGGTGCATACAAAGACTGTCAAAGTTTGTCCAAAACCCTACCCTGATTTTAAGTTTCAAAGACTGGCTGACAAGGACTACAGGCATGTTTTAGGATGCTTCTTAAATGTTTAAGAACCTGTGTTTTCTCACAAACGTACTTCTCAATTTTCAGATGTGCACCGATTGTTTGGGTTGTGAAAAGTATTAAGAAGCCTTGATAAGCAGTCTTGCTCCTCTGCTTACATACACTGGTATCACTTAGTTTTAGAAGGATGAAGAGTATCTTTCAGACTTCAAGAGTAAAGTACAATAGAACATTTTCCAAACATTCCCTTAAGGAACTACTTCTTTGCATCTCAACCTGCCCATCAGATTATTTGCCTCCTTTCCCTTCTGGCAAGGCTATCAGTCATTTCCGTTCAGGCTTGTAAAGAGATAATCCTTAGAAAAAGGTTGTTCAAATGCTGGGAGAGCATTAACCTAGCCCTCAAAAATGCTGGGAGAGCATTAACCTAGCCCTCAAAATTCACAAACCTCTAGAATGGAACACCGTCTTCTGGCTCACAGCAGAGCGCCAAATGGTGATTATTTCACTCATTTTAATTAAAAACAACAACAACAACAACAAAAGTTAAAGAAACATCAATAAGGCAAGAAGTCAGTCACTATGCATCATGAATTCACTTTGTAGGTTTTCTACCCCATAAATGCTGACATAGTAAAAATACTGCTAAATCAGGTCTTCAAATTTTCAACTCTCTTCCTTTTGACAGCAAACAATAGTTACAAGATCTTATTTAAATTAATTGGTTTATAACCTATAGCCATGAAAACATCTCTTTCGAGCAAAGAATACCGTAAGTATAGTTTAAAACAGTTAGCTATTTTATAGCCGAAGTATACAATTAGAGACCTATTTCTGTCTCAGAAAGTTTCTGCTGTCAGATGCTTGATCTCAGTATGAAAACCGCTTAGCTAGGAAGAGCTTTCAAAAGCACCTTTCTTTATAGCAGCATAGCAGCTATCAACCCCAAGAATCAATGTACGTCAGTGTAAAACCAACAGCACAGGGCTGAAGCAGCTTTGCAGGAAGCCACTTGCGGCTCTCAGCTCGCCTTTTGAAACAAATTCAGGGTCAGTAACAAAAAGAAGCAAGTACCAGTCCTAAATGCCAGTAAGCTCTTAAGGAAGTTGCACATTCTTTCCATATCGTGTCTGTAGGAGACTTTTAGTCCGATTATACTCGGTGTATCCCTGTGACTCCTACCTCATCCGTGAAATACCAGTTACCCCTTCCACACAGGGCTTTAAGACCTACCGACAGAGCGACATACGGGAGCTCGACACCTCCAATCCCGGCGCACCAACCGTATATTTTCAGCCGAAAAGTTACACGATCTTTAACGAGGGACCTGCAGCCAACCGAGCGCAGCTACGCCTCCAGCCGGCCCGACCGCGAGCAGCTCGGCACCGACCCACCCGGCACCGCCGGCGCCCGCTACTCGCGGCTCCGGCCCGGAACGCCGCTTTGTGTCCTGCCCAGGTGCAACT
>VXAA01003889.1:216509-240979 GCA_013399115.1 Anseranas semipalmata | reverse complement strand
ACAGCCCCTTCCCTCCCACGCCCCCGCCGCCGCCGCCCCGGCTCACCTTGCTGCAGGTCCTGCTGGTCGTACCAGGGCTCATCCTCGCGGATCTCGAACTCCTCCACCAGGCTGTCGGCGAGCATCGCGCCCCTTCCCCTCAGGGCGCCGCGGGAGGACGAGGCGGCAGCGCTCACGCGTCCCCTCACGCCGGGCGACAGCGGGGCAGGGCGAGCCGGCAGCCGCTCCTCTCCTTAAAAGCCGCCTCCGGCCATTGCCGAGCGTTTCCGGACTTTGCCGAACCTCTCCCCCTTCTGGTCGGGCTGCGCGAAGCTGCCGGCGGCAACGTGGCAAGCTACAGCCACCCGCCCACCGATCCCCCCGCGATTCAAACACAACACCCTCACCTCCTCTGCGGAGAGCCAATGGGGAGCCGCCCGCCGGACAGATCGAAAGGAGCACGAACCAATCACAAAGCGAATTCATGCCAAGCCGCCAACGAGAGCGAAGAAAAGGTTGGCCCGGGCTGATGAGGCCCCGCCCCAGCAGCCAGCTGCGCAGCCTCCAGTCGGAGGAGGTCGGTCAGTGCCCGTGGAAGGGGCGGTGGTCGCCGGGGCTGCGAGGGGTTGATGGCGGGGAGCGGTTGCCGCGGGGGGCTCCGGTGTGCCCGCCGGGCGGCAGGGCCGGCACAGCGCGCCTGAGCGCGGGGAAGGCCGCGGCTCCTGCTCGCCCCGTGTTGGGAGTGCCCGCGGCGCGCTGAGGGAAGAGTCTGTGAGGCGGGGCGCGGCCCCGCGGGGCTCCCCTCAGCCTCGGCCCCTCACCGGCGTCGCGCCCAGGTGTGGGCCGCGTTCCCGCCGCCCCCGGGGGAAGGCTCCGCGCCGGAGTGCGGAGGGGCGGGGAGGGCACGGCCGTCGCCACGCCCGCGCCTCGCGTGTCGCTCGCTGCTCGCTCTCGCCTCTCCTTACAAGGGAGAGGAGCCGTGCCCCGTGTCTGGGGAGCTGCTGAGGCGAGGGTAGCTTAACGTGCCCGGCTCTCACAGCCGAGCACCCCCGGGCTCGTACTCCCGCAAGTTCCGGAGCACTCAGCCGTCCAGGAGGCGCGGCTTTCCGGCGCCCCGGCAGCCATAGCTCGGCGGGCTCGAAGGAGCGGCGGCACGGCGCGAACCCCTGCTGCCCTCCCGCTCCGAGCGCTCTCTGTGTTCATCTGCCCTCAGCCTCGGCAGTGCTTCCCCTCAGCATTACCCCTCAGGACTAGGAAGGCGTTTATTCTTAGCTCTGCCCTAACGTGGCTGAAGTCACGGAGGAAAGACGAAGGTATTTGTGACCGGCCGGCCTGTCAGGGCGGTGGGCATGGCGCTGCAGCTGGGGCATGATGTCAGCCCGTGCGGCCGGGTCAGAACTTATTACCGCTCGGGAATCCACTTGTCTTCAACAAACTCATGCTCTAGCTTCTTCTAGTGATCGTCATCCGGCTCTGGGAGAGCTGCAAGTAATGTCATGCTGTGTCTCGCTGGTTTAAACAGCCTGTTGTCTTGGCTCATCTGCATTAACACAGTTGCAACCACTAGAAATTTCTGAAACTGATTTGCCTTGTGTGAGTCACCAAATGTCAACACCTGTGCTTTAATGTATTCAGTATAAAAGCTGACTATTAAGAAGAGGGAGGGGGTACTCATGCATGATTTCATTGTTGTACAATTAAAGAGCACATCTTTTGGGAAAGGAAGTGTGGTACCTCAACTTCTAATTGAACCTATTTCATAAACAAGGTACGGGACCAGATGTACCAATTAGTGTAAAGAGTTGTGTCAGATCCTGTGTATTACAATTAGTCATGACACTAGAGGCCTGTTTGCACATTGTTAGAAGGCTTTTGTAGAAGAAATGATGCTTTCAAATTTTCTGAAGCTAAGGGGACCAATTTTTTTATTTGTGTGGAGGAAGGAACTGAGTCAAATATGATTTGAGAAAAAAATGTTAAAATCAATCACATTTATTCTTGGTGCTCGTGGAACTTGAGGGAGAGGAGAGGCCCACAGTTTTCCATTTGAAAACCTATACAGGGTTATAGATGAAGTGTCTACCTTTCCAAAAGTCCTAATACCTACTATATAAATCACTTTATTAAGCATATTTGTGAAGGCTTGAACACACACTTCTAAAAGAATGTAATGCTAATCAATAACACACTTATTATAACACTTTTCACAATTTTTAACATCATTCTTTTTAAAAATAAACATTTCAAATGGGCATCTTTTCAATATCCTTATTCTTCATTTTAGGTTTCTCAGTTTATGAAACCAAACTTGTTACAAAGATGAAAAATTTAATCACCTGGAAATGAAAGAGTCTTTGCAGCTGTAGCTCTGTGAGAAATAGATTTGAAATTACATGACAGTCAAGCTCAAATATAAAAAAATTCAGTCCTATTCTTTTAAATAAATTGGCTTTATTAAAAAAAAAATTAGTTCAAGTTGTTTGTCAGCTTGATTTTTTTTCTTACCTGTTGAGAAGTTATCCCCTCTTTGCATACAGTTTCATACTTGAGGATCTTAAAGATATGCACAAAAACGCATCCCCATTTTATTTGCTCTTTAAGTAGTTCACTTTCTGTTTTGGGAGGGGATGGAGAACCTGCTGTTCCACCCTCTGTCTGAGCCAGAACAGAGGCTTCCCCAGTCCTCTACTTGACTTGCAGCTTTTGTCTGGCCTCACCTGGTGATTAGGAGGTTCCCGCCTGCCCTCACAGCAGCCTGTCCTCTGCCACTCCGTAAACCACAGGAAGCAAGAAGCTTGGAAACTGCCTCGCTTTAAATTTCCTGTTTCTTTCACGGTCATGACCGTTTTATGATGAGTTCAGGGAGTTGCTTATAGATGTGCTTATTGAGCACATCTTCAAACCAAGCAAATACTCATGCTAAGTATTTTGATGGATATTTGAAAATTGCATTTGGGATAAAATTGTTAATATTAATAATAATATAATGCAGAGGAGCAAAGTGTGCACTGTTGACAGCAGGTTGTGAAGCTCTGGAGTTAGTGTGAATATTAAGGCTGAAATTTGAACCTGAAGTGTTTTAAATTAAATGGCAGACAGCTCCTTTCAAATGTAAAGATTGATAGAGGCTGTTAAAAAGAGATTACTGGTAGAAGTATTTTTGTATTGGGATTATAGAATCAAATCTGGTGAAGAACCATGAAGGTGTAATCATTACTTTAGAAGGTAGAGGTTCCCTGGAGCTAGCTATTTTCATGGGATAATTTATACCAAACATAGTTCAGTTAATTGCTAGATATATGGAAAAAGTCAGCATCTTAAAAAAGTGTTGGCTGTAGACCTGTTTGTTATATTAAAGAACTCTATATTAAGGAATCTCTGGTATGTGGAAATACTTTAAATGCTGTATCAGTTACTTTCTGGATTTTATTTACATGCAGTCTCTTCTAGAAGGAAAATGTTTGAACTGTTAAAAAGTGTTTTGATAGTTTTATGGTTCCTGTTCTTATCTCATTAGTTTATTAGTTAAAAGTACTGCTTCCATGCTTGTTAGCTAATAACATTTAAAAATACAAAGCCAAAACTTTATATTTGTTTTGAAAGAAATACTCACCTAAGTGTATGCTGCATTTGACATTCATAGCAATGGAATACATGGGGTTATGAATTGAGTCACTTCATTCCTACACAGAGCTTCATAATTTTAAAACTATGTAGCTAGCAAGAAATATCTAAAATGTATGCAATTACTTTTAACCTCTACACCAGTATTAGTGTTTGCAATAGCAGAATTTTGTGTGCACCAGTTCAGAAAGGATTTTTTTAAACTTTTGTCTACCTGTTCTACTGATTTGTAAGCACTGATTATATTTAGAAATGTCACTGACTTGTTAATATATTGCACCTATTCAGTTTTGTGCTCGGTGTCTTATAACTCAGTAAAATGTGTTGCTAGTTTTAGAAGAAAGAAAGTGAGGATGGGGAAGTTTTCCTGTAAGAATCCATTTCTACACCTCTGAAACCAGCAAATACCCTATATCATTTTACTTTGGAAAATTATGTTACCAACTATTGTAATTCTTTTTTGTAACTTGAGGAAGAAGAGATTCGTACAATTTGGAAGATGAAGTTTGTTTTGGGAATTCACCCTAACGCGCTGGCATACTCCATGACTACGTTAGGTGCTGGAATGATGAACAGTATCTTTAATTTCTACTACGTTAAGCTTTTCCTAAACCGATACAAAATTTCAGAAGTAGCATTTCATCAAGCACAGGTATTGTAAAAGGGAATATTTTGATTTCCATTGTGTGCTATGCATCTGTGTTATCATAACAAAGTTAGTTGGTTTTTGTTTGTTCTGTTTGTTTTTTTTCCCCTTATGAATTTCTTTTGAATGCATTGCAAATAGTTACGCAGTACATTCATTTTAAATTTAGTTAATTCATACGCAAGTGAAGATGCACATAAAACACATTGATTACAGTCTTTAGACTAAAAGTGTCCAAACTAATTGCTGGAAAGATTTTTACGTTTGATAGCTTGAAGTAATGTTTTAAACTAATCTCGCACCTCAGCTCCATAGAGAGGTTTGACTTTAGTGCTTTCCTATGGAATGTTCAAGTACTTAAATACTGCCCTTATTCTGCAAGTCATTATCCAGGTGTGCAACTCCTGTTGTAAGGAGAGTCCTGAATGTAATGGGCCAGCTCATGTTTTGAATTATTTGCTGTGAGAGTTTGCAAGGTATAACCCAGATATGGAAGTGTGTGAAGGAGTGAAGTCTTAGAGACGGGAGTTCACCTGTCATTGGGCATCTGCCTACTTATCTTGTTTTTTTCAGAATTAATGTAAACCTCTAAATGCCTTTAAGAACTTGGTCCTGAGTCTGTTTTTGACCTTTCACCTCTTTTTATTCTTTGAATAGACATTTGAAATAAATATTGTGTGTATTACTTCTGGGCTTGTATAACCTCTGCAGAAAAAACACACTAATGATAAATTCTGTTGTGTTTCTTGCTTGTTTGCCACAGGTTGTATTTATGATATGGAATGCCATTAATGATCCTCTTTTTGGGTATATTCAAGATAACTCCAAATTCGCATGCTGCTCAAGACGCCAGTTTTCAATTCTGTATGGAGCTCCTTTATACGCGTTAGCCTTTTTGCTTCCTTGGTTTCCTTGGAAACATTACGAAGAAGGTGACTGGCTCAGTGGTCTTCACCTTATTGTTGCGTTATGTGCTTTTGATGGTTTGCTTACTTTTGTGCTTCTAGCGCAGTGTGCACTCTTCGCAGAAATTTCAACAAGACATGAAAGCAGGCTACAGCTTATTAAATACAACCAAGTAGCAACATTAATTGGATCAACAAGCATTCTCTTTTGTGGTCTAATATCAGACAATATGGAAAATTTTGCCTACTTTCAGGCTTTTGCTGTTTTGGTTGCAGCATTAGCAACCGCTTGTATGTATTACACAGGCAAATATAGTATTAGTCAGTATGAGCAGAGAGAAATTCTTATGGAGAGTGATAATCTAGAAAATGATGATAGAGCCCTCTCCTGGTCCTCTGTAATTTCACTGACCAAACAGATTATGACAGAGAAGAACTTTTTATTTTTTGTAACTATGAACTTCTTCCAAGTCTTTCACCTAGCATTCTGCAACAATTTTATGATGATCTTTGCGGATAATCTCATTCCTAAGGATGTCCTTTCTTCCTCAATAAGAAGTATCATGTACGGAGCAGGCTTTATTTGTCCTCAGGTAGGCAGGATCACTTTTTTTATTTCATAATATGAAAATGTGGTGTTCTATTAGTTCTCATTAGATTAAGGTATCCATTTACAGTGTTCGTTGAAAAAATGCTGTCTCCAACATAAGCCATTGACCATACTGAGAAACAAATCTAGCTCGCCAATTCTCTAAAAGAACTGTTAGGTACAAGCTAACCAGACATAACGCTAGGGTAGTGAGAAAGGACAAGCAGGCATACTGGTAAAAAAAAAAACATTTTACGAGAATGTGAAATGTGAATATGCAAGGAGTTAATGTTTTGTGTCCTGCAGGGTTTATAATATCCAAGTATAAAGGAATGAAAAGCATGGTCAGATAAAAAGTTCCTCAAAGCAAAATCTATATAATTCTGAATTATTTTCTCTTTGTTATTGATTTGTAATATATGATGAAAGAATAATCTCTTCTTCAGGAAGTTTCTGAGATAAACTGCACAAAACACTGGACAAATTATTAGGTATTAAAAGCATTGTTGAAATATATGATATCTCAGTCATAGAAAACAAACAAAACTCTAAATGGCTGGTTTTGGCGAGTAATACATTCCCATCTATTTTGGTGTTTGCTGTCTTGGTCAGCTATATTTACTGGGTATGAAGAAAGATAAAATTTCAAGACCCAGCCAGGGATGGAGGGAGGAGTAATGAACTGTAAAAGAAAAGAGAACGCAAACCAGAAAAGTGTGAGAGCAAGAAAAGCAGCAAAAACCTGTCCCACTGAATGTAAACATACTTGTCTGCAGTAGAAAAAAAAAAAACACATTTTTTTTCCCCCTTCTAACTTCTTGCACTGCATCTTTAAAACTTTCCCTGTGTTTACTTGTTAGATTTCTCAAAAACTGAGTATCCTGACTATCAACACAGGTACTGATGGTGCTCAGAATTTCTGAAAATGTATTATGTTCATTAAGTTGTTATGTTTTTCAGTAGGTAGAACCTAAAAGAAGATATATGGAAGTGCACCTGGAATTCACAGTTTGATTTCAGTTACATTTTTGGCTTTTGCGTGTGTAACACAGAGGAAGTGACTTTTTTCTCCCCCAGATCCTAAACATACCTTTTCTGTTCCATAACTCTTAAATATAAATCACTTCACCTCTTATCCTTACCACAGGTTTTATAGTTTCTTTTTCTGTAACTCAGGCTATGAACTTTGGAAATAAATCAGAAACTACAGAAGTTAGGAGAGCTTAAATACACTTACATTCAATATATAGCAGTCACCACTGTTGATAAAATCAGCGTGACAGTGTGAAAGGAACAATCTTTCAGAAAATGCATTTCTCTCTGCTCCCCAGAGACTCTTTGTCTAGAAGGTCACTGAACCGTAGAGAGTTTGCTGTGACCTTATTTTTCTCAGGTTTTGTCCCTTTGAGCTCAAGATATAATAAGATAATTCTCTGGTGGCAATGTCCTGAACTTCACTTACTGGAAAAGCACCCAACCCCTGTAAAATAAAGCCCCTTGTTATGAACTGTGCTTCCATGGCCTGTGCTAAAATAGAGTGCAGCTTCTGTCTTAGGTTCCTTTTAGTAGTGGGCGCAAAGAATAAAATATGCCTACAGGGAAACCTTGCTGCTGTAACAAAGGCAAACAAATTTAAACGTAAAGCATCATTAAGTTAATATTTTTCATGGAAATATGCTGTCTTAGAAATATGCAGGTAATAAGGAATTTTCTAAATCATAAGTGCTTCCTGAGACAGGGTTATTTCCCAATTACAGGGAGACAAGGTCATGTTTTTTACAACATGCATTACATAACATCTTGCAATTTCTAGTATAGGCACATTTGTGCAAAAGCCTAAAAACAGCCTTGGGGGAGAGTATGTTTAGTTTCTTACAATCAGATTTTCTTACTATACCAACTTTCCAGATTTGTTTTCTCTCTCTGATCATTGGTTTAAATAGAACACTCGAGCTTTAAAATAGCATTTGCCGTAGTAATTTTTGTCTCACAGTAGCATCCTGGTTTTATTTGTTGAGTTAAAGTATTTAAATGTGAGAACAAATGTACATGATTTCCTCTTGTTCTTCATCTGAATATTATACTGTCCAGGAAAGAGAACTGATCAGCAGTTAAAATTCAAATGACAAGATGCTTGGTTTACAGTTAACATACTCTAAAGTTAATTGTTCAAGGAATATCAAACATAAATATCATGACCGTTAAATAATAGTTGGGCAACATGGGAAATAGTATTTTCCTCAGGATGTAATAGTCCTTATCTAGCTAGTTTTGAGTGAAAGGAGACCATTCTTACCTGGTAGGTGTAGCATAGAATGATCCAATAAATATTTCTCTTTGTTAATTTCTTATATTTTTATTTGGTTTGTAAATTTTAGAAAGTTTTTTTCTTCTTCTTTAATGGGTAGTGATGATTTATTTGTGTCTGTTCTGTGCTTTTATAGCCCTCTTAACACTGAAATACTGTGCTATGTCTTTTCCTCATATATGTGTATATATTACCTTTTCAGTGTCTTGTTCTTCTCAGTCATGCTTGGTTGAAGAAATTTGGTTATTACAGAATCATCTTGTTTTCCTTCTACTTTGAAGGAGTAGCTGCTGCTGTCATGTTTTTTCTAGGACCAGAACATTATTATCTCTTGGCATTTTATCTCACAACAAACATGTAAGTAAGTACACTTCCTTTTTCACACGTACAGCTTAAATAATTCTAACAGTGGACACTTCTAGTAGCCTGAAGATTTTGCCACTGCTTCTTTGTTTTTCTTTCTGTTCTGTTTCACCTGTCAGAAAAGTCGAAGCTGTAGTTACAACTTTTTTCAGCTTTCATTTTAATATGGTTCAGCTTTTAATTTCTGCTTAAAAAAAAAACAAACTTAAAAGTGAACAGTGACTAAGGTTTGCAGCCAAATGCCTCCAGCCATATATCTGTTTTAACATGAGACAAATTCAGATTCAAGGGAAGCAGAACCTCTTTTTGACCACACAGACACAGAAGATCTCAGTAGAGGAACTCTTCAGTGAGTGTTTGCTAGGAAGCCACAGACCTCATTTTGTACTGCATGAACACTTGTGTATTACACTGCAAAACAAGTACCAGTAAGTCAGGTATCCATTAGGTAACCAACACTAAGTCACATTTTCAGTAGTAATGGGGAAGTATGATGCCAAGAAATAGTACTTTAATTGAGGAAGCACATTATAACATATGCAAAAAAATATTTAGCAATAAAGTCCTGTTTGTATAAGAACATTGTTGCAGAATTTTTCTCTCTTCATTTTCTATTTCATCGCTTTGTTTCTACGTGTTCTTTCCTACCTTCCTTTTCTTCTTCTTCTTTTTTTTTTCTTTCCTTTTTCATTCTCATTTTCAGTATTTCAGTCATGGGCTACTGTAACACTGAATTGTGTGACCAGTAAATTGCATTTCATTACCTGCATACTTTAAATGATGAAGATATATTTGGATTTCCCCAGGAAAATCTTATAAGGTACCTAAAGACTGTTTAAAGTGCTAATTGTTCAAAGCCTCTTATAAGTAAAAGCTAATCTTAGCCAAAATTTAACAAAATGTTGAAATCCTAGTATTTGAATTTAGGATTTCAGTTAGCAGTTTGTTAAGAGTCAGATTTGTGTGTGTACATATTTAAATGCATATATGTATGCAAAATGTGAATACATATAAAGGAATACATATAAAATCCTTTTACTGTTCTAATTCTTCCACTTTGAAATTTGTCTTACATGTGGCCTTTCCAGTCTTCCCCATGTCCTTCTCAGGTTTCAAGAGGAAATTTTCAGGTTTTCGTTCCTCTAAGATGTTTCTTTTCTTCATGTCACATTAAATTATATTTACTGATAATATCACGCATTTGTGACTTTTTCCACCAGTGTCCAGGAAAAAAAGGAAAAAAAACAACAATTCTTAGGTCTGCATTATCAATTTCTAATTCTCAATTAAGAACAGACCTACCAATGCTTTCAGAACTTCTGTTTGAACATATATCACCATGTTTTAATTAACATCTCAGCTTTGTGTGTTTGCAGAAATGTCAGTGTGGTTGGGTGTATGTGCTAGAATGTCAGATTAAGCATCAGTTACCATTTTTATTATGAAAATTTGTTTTAAAAAATCTTAAATATTTTGTCTTTCTTCAGGGTAATTGTACAAGCTTCATTTAGTTTGTTCAATTTGCCCTTGGCAGATATTGTTGATGCTGATTTAATAAAGCACAAGCGGAGGTATGTCATTCTTAACTGTTTTTCTTGAAATATGCTGTATATTTCACATTACTCTTTAATAAGTTAGATTATGTCAAAGTAAAGGCAGTAAGTGATTCTCTGTCTAGTGGGTGCTCAACACAGAAGTACTTTTTGTAAGATCAGCGTAGCACAAGTAAAGATAAGAACTTGAATGAAGTTTCCTGTGGTTACTTTAGCAGAGCACTTTGAACAGCTTATTAGGTCATTTCTAGTTTTAATTACACAGTTGTGGAAGCCAAGTTCTCCATTTTTTTTGTGTGTGTTTATTCATGTCAACTTAAATTGAATTATTTTGTAACCCTATACATCTGTTGTCACCTTTCCAACATGGAAAAGGAGTTTAGAAAGTTTTACCTATGCTACTTAAAAGTGCAAACTTCAAAGTCTAGGTGGTTGCTGTTATCTCTCTGAAATAAAAAATGATAAAACCTGCTGTGACCTAGCATATGACAACTCATGGATCTTTTGGATTTTTATCAAAGTGCAAGCAACTTCCTGTTGGTTACATCAACGTTTGTAGTAGTGTAGATTCAATCTTGGTCAAAGGGTATTAAAGGACTTCACCCTCAAAGGTGAGAAATACTGCTTTCATGAAGAAAAAAAATACCTCCTTTTTTGACCTCATGCGTGTAAATGTTGTAATTAATTTGCCATGCACTGTTCAGTCTAGCTTAGCTTCAATAATTATTCAGTGTACAAAAGTTGAACTTGAGTGCAAGTCATTTCAGAATTGGGGCCAAGCTGTATATACCCCAGAGGGTTTTTACCTTTTGTTTCCAAAGAAAATTAAATTTCATTATGATAGCTGATCTGTTTGTGATCAACATGTATGAAATATAAAGCTAACTATCATGAGTTAGCACTTGCATAGTAACAAGATTTAAAGAATCATTATTATAACTGATTCTGCATATTAATAACATGGTGTTGTGTATTTGTTTTTATTTTCTGAAATATTTTAGATCACCACTTTCCTCTATGGTTTTTGGTACCAATGCATTATTTACCAAGCCTGCCCAATCTTTGGCTCCAATGCTTGTGGTTACAATACTAAATCAATTTGGATATGAGAACTTGAATAACGAAGTTGCTCAGCCTGATCCAAGGTGAGTTCAGAAAGGATGCTTTAAATCACAGAAATTAAAGTGAAATAATCCTGTCAAGAAAGCAAACTAATCTACTGTTAGTTTGCATCAACTGTGTTTCAAAAATATGAGCCCTTTAAAAATATTTTTCAGTTGTTTTCTTTTTATGTATAGAAATAAAATGTTTTCTAGATTTTTTTAAAGAATAAATCCTTTATTAAACAATACACTTGAGGATGCCTACCTAATTTTTGGGAAAAAAAAAATAAAAGGATACATTTTGGTATTAGGCCATCTCCTGTTTCAGTGTGAAAAATAAAAAGAATGGCTTGAGGTCACCTAATACTTCTTATTAAGATAGATGTAGTCCTGGCTTCCGTGTTTTGTTTATCTCATAAGCCTATTTCCTTCAATATGTAATCTTAATAGGGTTAGATTTAAGATAATTTTTTTTTTTGTTTAAGAGAAAGAAGTATAATCGCTGGAGGGAGGGAATTTGTCTCAAGTAGGAGTATAATTTTGGCTTCGATACTACTTACCATTCTAATCCTAATGATTCTATTGCATTCCCTAGAGACCTTAAAACACAGCATAAAGCTGTGGTTGCTAGTTAGCACATTGGAAATGCATGGGCTTTTTTTAAAAAAAAAAAAAAATTAACTGGGAGTCAGTATACTAAAAAGGTCATAGGCTATTTATTTATGACCAAAACTATTTATTTATGAACAAGAGGATGTGACAACATAAGGAATAACTGAAGTCAGGACTAAAAGGCAAAAATCAGTCTGATTGGGATTTGCGTGAAAGAACAACATGGATATCCTAAGAACTACATAGCTCCTCTAAATGCAGAGTAGAAAGATTAAAAAATGCGTAGAAGATAATTGTATGCAAACTTTTGTGGAGATAGCTCTTGAAGGAGAAAAGACTGGTTATGTGTCACCTAAGGCTAAGAGAATATTTTGTATTTGAGGAATTTTATATATAAAAAAAAGTATGAGGAAGAGTACAACATAATTTGACAACAGGTGGTCTTCAGAAAAGCATCTTGACATAAGCAAAGAAGGCTTAAGTTTGAGGCTATGCTTGAGAACAGTTAATTTGATTTTAATGCATTGTGTAGATAGCCAGCCAGTGAGAAGATGTGAAGAGGACATGAACGTCATTATAATGTCAAATAAGATGAGTGATTTTTGCAGAAGAGTGGTAGGTTGAACAGGGTGTTGAATTATGAGAGGGCTTGAATATATTCATCATGATGATTCAGAGAAATTCAGATTTGAAGCAAGAAAACTGCAGATCTGATCCCTTTTAATCAGAGAAATGATCCCTTTGTGGATGGATTTTAAATCATAGTAGTTCTAATTTTTTCCACAGTAAGTAGACTCTGGACTATAGCAACACTAAATTTATTGAATATAGAGTTGAAATACTTTGATTGCTTGGTCTCTAAAACCTGTATTTTCAATTGAGTCATGTTGAAATTGATTTATGTCAATTTATTTCACCAGTGCAAAGAACAGCATAAAGGTACAAAGTCGAGATCAGTTAATCAAAGAACACCTGAAATATTCTACATATATACCTTGCCCACCCCCTCAGAAAGAATTTCTTAAATAAAAACCAGTCCGCACGCGTTCTATATATATGTGTGTGCACGTGCACATAAGCCTTGAACTCCAAATTTGACCATCCAAGTCTGATCGTAGTCATTTGACGTTTCTTCCAGCTATTTGATAAATCCTGCAGCCTCTCTGGAGAAGTGTTAATGAAAATATGATATTAAACAATGTAATTTTGTGGACTGGCCAATATATGTTTACGTATCCAGTGCTTTCTTTGCAAATGGTTTGCAGTGTGCATATCCACAAAGACCAGACTAGTCAAGATTTTTTCTAGGGAGTCAGTTTGCCCATGGCGATGTACTCTGACCATTGACTGAGCTAAAATTACTTAATACATATTCAAACCCTATCAACTGATCTCCGATTTCAGCCATACATAGGCAGACAGCTAATATACACTTGCCTCAGGACAGAGTTGTTCTTTGGGGACAAACAGAAACCAAATACAGGAGATCACTTAAAACATGCTCAAATTGTTTAAAAAATAATAATAATAATAACACGTGAATTATATATAATGAAGTGTTATGACCCATGCCAGTACAGTCTCAGCTGTGTCCTTCCTTCTTCTCCAGTACTGGCAATTTCTATTAAGTGCGCTGGAAAGCCTTTACTTTATTAAATGTTAGTGGTAGTGAATTGTGAGGACAGCATAGAAAATCCTTATTCTGCATTACCAAAATGTTTGGGCCCTGAATAAACATGTCTTAAGAGTTTCCAGCAATGTTATTTACTAGGAGAAGAAAGAAGGATGCAGTCCAAAACCATAAACTATTCAGCAAAAACTTGCTGAATTCTAAATTATTAATTTTTTCTTTAAGAGAAAGTTAAAGCATGACAAAAAAGTACCAGTACTTAATTATAGTGAAAATATTATATATGTTACAGTTACAGATGGGTAGTTGCTTCTTACATACAGATATTGTCTGTTGCATTAGTTTTGCTCCGCGGATCCTCTAACAAAGCAAAAGAATCTCAATAAGATGCATCTGGTTCTCTGTGTTTTTTGTTGTTGTTTTTTGTTTTGTATGCAAATGTTCTATGGAGTGAACGTAGAAAAGCAATGTCCATGTGCCTCCCTTGTCTTTCCTTCCAGGCTCTGAAGTTTGAACATTGGCTTTTGTATTCTCAGCAACTTTTCCAGCTTTTGCTGTAACAGGCTTCTTAGTGAGGTGGTTGATGCCCCAGGCCTGTCAGTGTTCAAGAGGCATTTGGATAATGTCCTTAATAATATGCTTTACATTTTCGTTAGTCCTGAAGTGGTCAGGCAGTTGGACTTGATGATCTTTGTAGGTCCCTTCCAACTAAGTATTCTGTTCTGTTCTATTCTATTCTATAACACTTTTCCAACAATGAGCTTACAGTTGACAAATTATGAAAATAAGCTTTTCTTCTTGTTCACACTTATTTTTGTGTAATACTCTCATTTAATTTTCTTGTTTCTTGATACATTGCTTATGCAAGACCACACGGAATGCTGGAGCTCACAAACTTCCTGGATGACTTCAACTTGCATATAAAAAAAGGTTCCTACCTTACGGGGGAAGGGTGTGTCTTTTTCTCCCCTACTTCATTTATTTTATATATTTGAAAGCATTTTGTTAGCATACTCCCTTCAGAAGTGGACCTCATAAATATTCTGTCTTCGGTGCTCATCTTGCACTGTATAAAAAAAAAAAATCAATCAAAAGCTATCTGCTGGACAAATGTCTTCTGATTCTATGCCTCCAGCAAGAAGTCTGTAAGATGACGCTACCTCACCTATACCTCATCATCGTTCCAGTAGTGACATTTTGATTCTTCAGCTACATGATAGTATCTATGAATCCTTGATATTCTCCATGATCGGGATATTTCATTATTGTTTCAATAGAGTAGTAAAACTCCATTAGAATCCCAACCAACTATAAATTGCAAGTTTTTAAGCTTTGCCTGTTTTTTGTTGCCATCATGGTATCAAACAGTCTGCACACACATGTTCTCTGCTTCTGTAAGGATGACATCCCTGGTAGCTTATTAGTGCATCTGGCATTCTCTGAGTCAAATTCTTATCCCTGAAGACCTTTTGAGACAATAGTTCATCATCATCTTGGTGGCTTCAGTTACAGTTGTATTCTGCAGGGCACCCAAGCTGGTAAGACAATGAAGCAGTTTTACACAGAGAGTAAAGAAGAAAGAAGTCCCCTTTTTCTTTCATCTGGAACAACACCTCCAGGTTGATGGTTAAGATTAATCAAAAATGAGAAAATGCTGATCACTGGACAGTGATCCCAGTACTGTGTTAAACCAGGCATTCCAAAGACCATTCTACACTTCCTCTGTATTGAAACTTTTGAATTGACCATTAGCATCACCAAATTCTTACCAGTACTTACTTCTGCCTCGATGGTAATATCTTCTTAGCCATCCGTATGTCTTCTTTCTTAGGAGAAATACAGTTCTATCTCATTTTTGCCTCTGGTATTGTAACTCTGAAGTGTGACTTTTCTGCTGTGAGCTGTGCTTTTCCCTTCCAGAAGTCTTCTTGGTGTTTGGTATAACCTCTATCACACATGTGGTTGGCCTATATATTATATACAATTCTATATGTGTTCCACATGATTCCATATAAATTAATATACGCATATACCACATTCTTAGGAAATGTGGTAGCTACACATAAGTTAAGCATTTTGTAGTGGAAGATAGCTTAAGGAGTATTTTATTTTTAATGTGATATCCTTAACATTTGAGCAATAGTTTTCAGAACAGAGTGGTACTCGTTTGTTTTTTTTCTTTTGATCCAACATGATAGTAAAATGTTATCTGTCCCACATGGCTTGATTTTTTTTATTATTATCATTTATTTTATTTTTTAATTTTTTAATTTTGCTATGGAAAAGATACCTAGTTTAAAAACTCCCTCTTCTGGAGAGCTACTGCAACTGCAGTTAACTTCTCTTTGAAGTGTGCTTTTCAAATTCGTTCTTCAGTTACTCTTCATTATGTATTGGAGGCACTTTAAACTGTTGATGCATTTGTATTGAATTGCTGGAGTACATCACATTCTATTCAGACTGATACTAGGCAGGTCTAGGGAAAGATTGTGTGTTTTATTCCTGCATGTGCAAAAAATGACTGTTGACTTGGAAATTTCTGAAGGTACTGGTTCAGCTCATTATTATGATGAAATCTGAGCACTGCTCTTGATTTATCCCAGTCCCTTAATGAAATATTTTCCCATTCATTGTTTTCTGTACTATAGATATTTTTCATAAATTGAGGTTTTACAACACAACAATAGGCATTATTATTTTCTTAAACCAATATCGTTCCACTTAAATCAAATCAGAATTGCATCAGTGAAAGTCAGTAATTTGGCAGATGTTTTCTCATTTGTCCTCCTTGTTGTATAAATGTGGAAGAATTTTAGTATTGAAAACTGCAATCCTGTTTAGTGTGTAGAATAGCCAAAGTACAAACCCCAACATGCTGTTAACTGTGTCTTAGTCTTGTCTTCAACTTTAGATAGGTAAGTAATTTGTCTATGGCATCCCTGCTGACACTGCTCATTAACTATTGGCAGCTGTGATGGTGGTGTGCATGGTGTGGGCCCTTGTTTACTTGTAGGTGGACTGAAAATGCAAGTGAATACAGGCCAGTAAACAACCTCCAAATGGTAAATTATTGTTGCTGCCAGTAAACATTGGCTATGGACCAGTGACCTGCTAGTAAACAGTTTCCATTTTTTAAATGCAATTGTCCGAGTGATTAATTCACTTGAAAGCCTGTGTTTTTTTGTTTTCTTATCTAGCATTAACATGTACAGGATTTGAGATAAATTGTGATTGGGATGGGGGTGTACATGTATGTACTAAGGAATAAATCTAGGTTATGTTTGAGATTGCGAGCATTTTTCTGTTAAGTACAGTGAGACATGAATTGACTCTTTTATGATATAAGGAAACTCTTAGATTACATTCAAAGGCTTGCTTAAGTTTATGAGAGTTTTTTCACAGATTTCAGTTTTTTTTGGATCCTGTCTGTAGCTGTTCTGTGAGTCTCCCATCTCATCCCTGAATGCTAAGAAAAAAAACAGATAATAACATAAACTGCCTCATGGAAAGAAAGTTCATTTAGGGGCTGTTTCTCAGCTTGAGATGACTTTCCTGATATTTAAGTAATTAGAATCCAATAATGAACAGAATGCCAGTAGATAATGATTCTAGCTACTAGATGAATGCCAAAATGTATCATTTGAGTTGTCAGCAACCATACTGTTCATAGAGGAGGAGTTATTTAACACTTATGTTCTCCTTTTTGATTCATAGTTGTTGATGCTTTTATTCCTTAAAAAGATTTAGGTCAGGAAATACCATTCATCCATGAGAATAAAGGAGAATCTGAATGTTAATTTCACGTGTATTATTTTAGTAGTTTATATTATATTTTAATCCTTTCTTTTGAAACACTAAGATGAAATTAGTCTTGGTATATCAAGCAGCCTATTTATTACACTATACTTGAATTTCATGCATTAATCATGCTTCCCACCTAGCACTCAGCAACTATATTAACATACTATGTGGATAGCTAGTAGTTCAGATTTTAACTTAAAAAAAAATAATTTTGTATTAAAATGTTTGCTTCCCTTACTGCTTTTCTTTCTCTTCCAGATCTTTTAGTCTCACTAAACCTTTTCAGATGCTCTGTTCTGTAATTGAATTAAATTGCTTTAAATTAATTTCTATACTAAAGAATACAGATGTGTAATAAAGTAGTTATCTCATTTCCTCCCAGCTATTATGAGAGAAGTAAACAACATAAAATCTGTATGTAGAATCAGAAAATATAACTGAAGTACATGTGATATCTAAGATATTTCCTTTATTTAGAATTGACTGTACACGGTAATGTGTATGTGTATATAAGGTGAATGCTTTAAAAATAATTTGCTATGAAATGACTATGGAAGTCAATTCTTTATCTTCTTCATCTTGAAAGCTGTGTTTTCATCTTCTTCACCAGTTTGTTTTTAGGTCTTCATGATGCCATGTTCTATTTGATCTGTCTGGTTCCACTTTGCATTGCAGTCGTGCAGATCCTGACGTGGACTCGTTTTTCAATCCAGAATAGTCATATGACAGTTGTATGCTAAATATGTAACAGTTGGTCATTAAAATTTCTGCTGAACTGTACCACAAAAGACTTAGCATCTTTTAAATGTGAAAAAGCAAAATTGCTTTAAATGGACTGTTAGACCAAGTGCAGTTTGAGCCATTTCAATGACATTGCGTTCTTCAGTATAGTAGAATATAACACAGATCACATTCAGCCTTAATGCTGAGTCCCTATACGGAGGATTTTTTGAGTTCAGTTATTTGAATGTAATGTGTTTTATCTGTTTTATCCATAATTACTTACTAAAGTAATTTCTGGTATATACTGGTTACTGTTACCTCCTTTGAAGAATGGATATGGCAGATCAGGTAAAGGAATCCCAACATAGCACCTGGAATTCAAGGGTAGTGTATGTTCTTAAGCTTACTGAAAGATGGTGGATTAATTCTGCCATACCTGATAAAATGTCAGATCTCTAGGGTTAGTCCAGAAGAGCCCAGATGGACATCCCTCAGGGATGGCAGGGAGATGAAGAGAAACATGTAGATGGTGTCTAGCAGACCAATAGCAAGACAAATCTGCCAGTTGCTACAGTAAGAGCTAACAATAACTACCCAGTAAAAGTCTGTGTAAAACTAAGTAAGAAGATGATTAAAATGCTATTCAATGAAGTGTTGCAGGTCATGGAAAAAGCTCCATAATTCCTCATTGGCTTTCCAAATATTTCTAGTTGGTGGTAGGTAGATGCAGTTTTCTGGCTTTTTGAATGAGAAAATTGTTTTGAGGTACTATATTGTTAGTAGTTTATACAAAGTGTCATTCTCATAAGAAAGATAACACCATATGGATGTAGTAGTGTTCAGTTAGTTGGATGAATGTAAGCACACATATTAAATCAAACTCTTAACTGCTTAATAGTTTTAGATTGGCAAACTCATTTGATGTGCTCGCAGTTGAAGTTAATTTCTGATTAATCCAGTTAAATTTCTGATTTATCCTTGCCAAAATCTTTTCAGTCAAGCTTTTAAATGGATCCTGTGATTTTTATAAAATAAAGTTTTTGATATAATTTCAGAAACATTGAATCCTCTCTTTATTTCACACATGCTGTAGTGATAAGATATATTAGCATGTTTACAATACTCTTGTTTAATCGACACTCTTTTTCCTCCAATATATCCAGCATTAGAAAATCTATTTGGGCAACAATGTTTTTCAAAGTGTGTAATGATAGATAGCTTAAGTATAATATAACCACCTCATTTTTGTTCTGTTTTCCTTGGTCAAACATAATTTTAGAACTACCTTTCTTACAGAGTGCCAGTCACTTGAGAGTACAAGAAGATGAATTGTATGTATCGAGATTTTAAGGTGCTGAATCAGCTCATTTATCATGATAGGAATCTTGGAAACAAAAGGAGTGTAAGAATTTGCTGTGCTTTTTGGTGGGCAGTAGCCTCATTTAATGAAGAAGTTTAAGATTTGAAATACCAATCTTGAAAAAAATAGTATTTTGTACCTCAGTTTTTACATACGCAGAGCAGAAACAACTTTGTTTCCTTGCCTTTTGTGAAGTGCAAAGTGTTTTCAAGGCGATGACTGAAAAAGTGTAATATCATTAAATATTTAGAAATCCAAGTGAATGCTTTCATATGAATGTGAAGATTTATGTTAAAATGTAAGAAGCTAGAAGTGTGATGAAGTTTTGTTACATGTTTTTATCTGTGTTGTCAAAATACCATTATTTATTTGCTTTGTACATGCTAATAGCATTATGCTCACATCCAGTTGTCACTTGTATTTACATATCCAAAGAATACTTACAAAAATACCAGAACAGATATGGACTGTGTGTTTAAATTCTGAATTTTAAAAGATGTGCTGTGTTCTGTGTATGAATTTTCTGCCTAAAAGGCTGAAGGAGAAAAATCTGAACGAATTTAGGTTAATGTAATATTTGATTCAGTATATGAAACTGTTTTCTCCCCGATTACTGCTTTTAAAATGGTAATAAATAGCTTAGAATAGTTTATTTTTCTTTACAGTTTATGTATTTCCTAATTTTCATATGTTCATCTGATCCCCACAGAATATATATATATTCTGATAGGCGAATGCGTTGTTTCATAAGTAGTGTTTCTTAGATGGCTGTGTTTATTAATTTCTTCTAATAGTGTTATTAGTTACAGCGAATGTAGTTAACAACTGGGAAAGCACTGTGCTATACAACAGGAAAACTACTACTACATCTTAGTAGTGTCAAAGTGTCAAAATCATACTAAGAATTCTTTGACATGGCCAGAATTATTTTTTTCTGGGAAATGTTTGATAAAGCTACTGTTTTAATTGCTGAAATAAAAAGGAGTAAGGGGTGATATGACTGAAGGCGCACCATTAATAGCCTCTCTAAACTGCTGCATCATTAGAATTAAGATAGGAAAAGTAAATAGTCAAAGATTTCTAAGTGGGACTGCCTTAAAATATGTTGGATTAATTGTGTAGAGTAACCTAGTTGTGAAAGCAAATCCTAGAAGCACAATACAAATCATTTAACAGGTAAAATGTTAGTTCTCCAAATTACTAGAATTTATTATTCTCTCTTTTGTCTGCCCAATTCCTCTTGCTTATAAGGGCAGGAAAAATAAACCATCTTTCATCACACCAACAGTCAATCTAAAAGAGAACTGGAAAACTAGCTTAAATTTGGGTGGTAGTCTTACTACAAAAAACAGTGTTAAGAGGTTGACAGTATTTTATGATTGATATTGCTTGTTCTCCACTTCTCTGACATTTATTAAACTTTGCTATCCTTTGCTAAACCTATATGATTGGTTTTGGCTGTGACTCAAGTAAAGGACGATCGAATTCAAAAGTTCAGTGTCTTGTAAGAGCTGGTTTGCCTGCTTTCTCTCCTTAGTAGCTCATACTATCTTGAGTTTGATATCCCACTGCTGGAAAAATGCCACAATTCTTGATAATTTAAGAGTGTCTAAAATAGCCTCATAACTGATAAAGAGGATTTAAATGTGTATAATATATAATAGGAAATGTTTTGGTAACTTCAGGGAATGAGAAGCTTGATGCTTGAAATCTATTACTTCATAGTTTCTTTATAAATTCTTAGAATTCGGATCTTAATACACAATGAATTTTACTTATTGAAAATCAATAGGTGAAAGTGTCTACTAGATTTAAAATGATGTTATCTAAAAAACAGTAAGAAATTTAGCAAAATTATATAGTAGTAATATATTATGTTGTTAGTGATAGACTGAAAACAGAATAAATGACAACAAAGAGAATTTAAGTAGGAAAAAAATAGATTTATACTTTGTGGAGGTTACAGGCCTGCCTCTGTCCTGATTTTGTACAAAATGACCTTCTCAGTCTCCTGCTGTGCTGATTTTGGAACTGCTTAGTAACTCACGAATACATTATGTTGACATGGCTAGTAGGATGTTTACATTTGAATACAGTTGTGTAGCTTAACGGGTGCTGTCAGGAAAGACAAGCAGGAATGGAAAGGAACAGTTAAGATAAGCCTCATCTCCACAGACACTTATGAGCTCTTTCTTACAGTATTATACCAGGATATAATCAGGAAAAACCTCAGTAATACACGCGATCAAGAGAATTCTAGCTGGTTTTGTAAACGAACATACAACCAAGACTGGGGAAGTCCACTTGTGTCCAATCTTAAAGAGCCAGATGGACCCACAGACACCAGGAGGCCTGCATGAAGGAACTGCATTCATAAGTTACCTTTGGGAGGAAGGATTTTAGATAAGGTATCTGTTTGTTTATCTTATGGCCCTCTTTCTGGTAGTCAGTTTTACTGCTAACAGTAATAGAAGGGAAAGTTGTTATATTGCTGTGCTTAATTGGAAAAATTGCAGATTTACATCCTAGAATATGTGAGGCTGTGCAGCCGGCCCTGTAGCTGTGAGTCCTGCTCCAGAAGAACAAGGCTCCTTGTGATCACCACAAAGCAAATGCAGAGTGTCTTAAAAATGCTCCCTTCCAGGTAGGTATTCAAAACCTTTGGGTATATTTTGGAGTTTTGGGGCCCTAAGTATTAAATTGATCATAGAAATTTTCCATCAAGAGAAAGAAGAAATACTAACTAAAAAGTTGAAGAGAAAGTAGAAAATAAGTGATTTTTTTTTTTTCTGGAAATTCTCCCCAAGCATGCTAATTGCTTTGAATGAGGTATGCATACACTTACACAATGAGTAGTTTTCTGAGAATGTTCAGCAATTGATACAGGGTACAATTCCACCAGCGTATGTGCAAATAACAATATATCAAAATTATTACCTAAATGTGCAGGAATAGTGCATGCTTTATGGCCTGACGAGAAAAATATGCTTAGTATACAACTACTGCATCAGAATATTAATGATGAATATAACGCTGGATAGGAACTTTGAAATGTCTTATTAAAACATACCCAGGTTGTACACTAACAATGCAAAGACGAAAGATAGCATATTTCTTATTCAGTATGCAATTCATTATCTGTATTTTACCTGTGATAAAATATGTTTCCTTGCAAACAACATGCAATTAACCTGAAGCAATTGTATTTATTAGTTTACACATTGTAAGCAGATGTCTGTTTAAAAAGCAGCAAATGTAGCTTTTTGTCATTTTGGATTTTGATTATAAAGCTGTTTTATTCCTGGAGGGAAAAATAAGCTAATCTGTCTTTACAAACAAGAACATACATAGAAAGCAGAGTCCTGATCCCAAACCAAATAAAAAGAAATAGACTGAAAAGGCGCCTTAGCCCATCTAGCTATTGGAGAAAAAAATCTTCACAGGGAGAACTGTCTGAAGTGTTCATGTCAAGAACTTTCCTCAAGGAGGTTAAACATCAGTGAAAATGAACTGAACAGAAAAATCCTCTGGCAGTATTTTGTTGTTACGCTAGTTTTGTTGATTTTTCAGGATAAGCAAGGTTGGATTTGATTAGTGCTTGATCAGAAGATCTTCCAGGTGGAAGCCAGTGTCCCTTGGTAGTTTGACTTCCAGTATCATTCTTACCAGGAAATGAAGGTTCTAGACTCCAGCCTTTCAAATTGGATCAAAAGGAAAGATACTGATTGTTTTGTGTTCATTAAGAAACATTTTTCTGAGAGACTAGAGATGATAGCCCTGATGTCGTATTCATCTGGAATTTCAACTAATGAGATGGGTTTTGTCTAGATTTGCTTTCAGTTTTAATTGGATATGCTATTCCTCACTTTCTATTACCACAAATACACATTTTTTATTATAACATAAGTGATAACAGTGGTATAATACCTAACCCAAACCCAGCGGAACTAGGGCTTTTGTTCTAGCAAGGGCACATGCTACTATATGAAAAACCAGAAGATTTTTATGCAGATTGACCTATCCCAGATTAAAATGTTTCAAAAAGGATTGTCTTTTCCAGGCTATCCTTCCTCTGTAGGGTATTGCATTCAGGACACATATTATCTGCTAGTCTCCACTATGCCGCAGTGCATTCCCGTACACAGACATAGCATACAGGAGTCTCAAGTTCTTGTTTTCCTGCTTGCACAATGTCTTCGTCCTCTGCATGCACATCCCACAGCTTCAGGAAAATAACTGTGGATTGTAGACCTTAGGTCCTTCTGTTTAGTGACTCATGCTCCTACCGCAGACCCAAGAGTGTAAGCTTTGTAAAAACCTTCTTAAAGTCTTGCAGAAATTCCACATTAGCAGTAAGGTTTAGTCTGAGCCATTCCAAAATGGTTATTTACAATAAAAATGCAATGTTTGAGGACTTGAAGCCAAATCTTCCTTTTCAAACAGATGTAGTCTTTCATCTGCAGACAGAAGTGTGTTTTGAAGGGCATACTCTGTAAAGACCCAATTTATCTTCAAATGTTTGCGGTTTGTGTTTTTCAGGAATCTTACTGCCTCCAGACTTATTGACCTTAAGGTTCTGTCTACTGGAAAAACCTGAGGAGAGTGGAAACCAAACAGCTCTAGGTGAAGTACCACTTCCATTTTTAAACATTTACTGTTTTAGCAGCTAAGAATTTCTCAAATAGGTGAACTAATCCCAAAATTCTGAACCGTAGTCAGAGTAAAGAAAGGTATTAATTCCAGAGGGGTCCTCTGTATCAACATTAATCTGAACGACCAAGGCAGTGCGTGCCGTCAGGTCTTCAGCAACATCTTTGTTGTCACTACTGAAGCCTCACTTGCCAAGTTACTGTTACTGAGCAGCTTGTAATTCCTCTAGAAAACACCCTGTTAGAGGAAAATGGGGAGCAGGTGGCTTGAAAGAAACCCCAGCATTTTGTCATTTCTGACCTAATGAAATGCTATGGCTGAAAATGAGAGCTTGGAGTAGGTTTGAAAAAAGGCAGTTGTTACTTCCGTAACTATTCTGCCCGGGTGGGCGATGCCCCGGAGGATTAAATGCTGGTAGCGCGGCAAAGACACCGAGGGCAAGCCCGCGGGGCGGCAGCAGGGTCCCGTCCCCTNAGCCGCCGCCGCCATCCTGCCACGCTCCGGTTTGAAAGCGGCGCCCCGCGGGGCGGCCCGTACCGCGCCACGGCCCCGCCCAGCGTGTGATTGGCCAGAGAAAGGGAGGGAGCGGGTGCGCGCCAGGCCCCGGCGTGTCGCAGCGAAGCC